>PVJO010000333.1:0-181333 GCA_004026905.1 Hystrix cristata
AGGGGAAAGAGAGGGGAAAGGGAAAATATGGAAAATGATGAATGAACCTGCTGTAAATAGGGAGGGAGGGTGCAGAGGGGAGGGGGGAAGAGGGGGGAGAACCAAGATACATCATGTATAGGTACAGAATTAATGTAATGAATGTGACCATTGTATGTAGAATGTACCAATACATGTTCTTGGTTTAAAATAAAAAAAATAGTTTTTATTTCTCATCTTCCACTGAAAACATTATCCATCACCCAAGGTACTGATGTGTGAAAACCCAGGTGGGTGAAAGTTGAAGATTCTATGACTTTAAGCAATAGAGAAAACTGAGGTCAGAAAGAGAAAACAAATCAGAAAATGGTTATTGTCATTTCATGGGTAAGTACTGCCGAGCACCCTCCTCCTGCTTCTCAGTTGCATTTCAGAAATTAGGGAAGACTTCTTAGTGATTTTAGGTGTTCAGCCTTGCACTCTTACCTAAAATTGCCAAAGTAAACTGAGCTCTGTACAGCATCACAAAAAGGCATTTCCCATCTCCTCTCTGTTCAAACAATTTAGGAAGGTCTAGCCTGACCATCTCATTTGTAATTGGAATACCTTTACTCCCACACTTTGTGTTATGGTTTAGATCTAAAATGTAAAATGGCCCTCCACCTCCAGCAAGTCTCATGTGTTCAGACGTGGGGTTTTTGGAAGGTGATTGATACATAGGACACTATACTCATCAGTAGGTTAATCCATTGATAAGTTCATAACTGAATATGCTGTTAAGAGTTGATGTCTGGTTGAAGGAGGTGGTGGGCCACTAGGGGCATGACTTTTTTTTTTTTTTTTTTTTTTTGGTGCTGGGGATTGAATTCAGGGCCTTGTGCTTGCTAGGCAAGCACTCTAACCACTGAGCTAAATCCTCAGCCCCAGTAGTGGCATGGCTTTGAAGGGTACATCTCTTGCTCTAGCTCTTGATCTCATTCTGCTTCCTGGCTGCCATGGATTGAGTAGCTTTCCTCCACTATGCTCATCTGCCATGTAATTTCTCCCTTGTAGCCAAATGACCATGGGCTGAAACCTTTAAAACCATGAGCCAGATAAATTTCTCTTTCTAATCCATAAAATCAGTACCAGAAATAGGGTTATGACTGTGACTGTGACTGTGCCTGGTCATGTGGTCCAGAAATCTTTGGAACTGGTTTATGGTAGGAGTTATGAAACATTTGCAGAATCAGGCTAGAAAAAACCTAGAAAGCTTTAATGGGTAATGCTTGTCAGGGATTAGAAAATCAGACTGATGGTTGAAATGAGGACAGTAAAGGACAGGCTCTGTATAAGATGGACAGAAGTCTTTTGGGGGCCACGGCCAGAAATGTTATCATTTAGATCTAATATGTCCCCAAAATTCTCAAGTATTCAGATGTAGGCCTTTGGAAGGTAACCGAATCATGGAGGCACTATACCTATAAGTGGATTAATTTACTGATGAGTTGATAGTTCAATGTGGTGTTAGGAAGTAGGGCTTGGGTGTAACAGGTGACCACTGGGGGCACACCTTTGGAGGGTATGTCTCATGCTCTAGCTCTTGATTTCACTCTGCTTCCTGGCTGCCATGGATGAGGCAGCTTTCTTCTGTCAAGCACTTTACTATCTCTTTTCTGCTGTGGAGCCAGCTGACTAAAACCATAAACTAAAATAAACCTCTCCTCCTTAAATTGTGAGTACCAGGTATTTTGTCCCCGTTATGGGGAATCTGACTAATACACCCTAACCCATAATCCTGCTTTATTTTCTTTTGTAATACTAATCCCACTCTGCATACTACAGAATTAATTTATTTATTCTGTTTATTGTCTATTGCATTTTTCCTCTCCACTAGAACATGAACTCTAAAACCAGAAGGATTTTTGTCTGTTTTGTTCTCTAATTAAAAGTGTAGAATAGTGTTTTACATATAGTAAACACTCAGGAAATATTTGTTTAGTTAGTAAGTAAATTTGAGCAAATGAGGAAAAGAATATTAGGATAATTTTGATATATTACAAGGTTAAGTTGGAAAGACTTAGACAAGATAACAAAAAGCTTATGACAATAGAATCATAATATGACAAAGAAGAAAAACACATTGAGTGCTACTACATGCCAGGAGCAACAGTAAGGGCTTCATATCCATTATCTGATTTTTCTCACCACAGTCATTATTATTCTTGTTTTAAAGATGAAGAGACTGAAGCTAGATAGTTTATGAAGATCCAGGTTTACACTAATGAGGGGTGAAATCCGAATCAAAAACCCAATACCCCGTATATATAAGCAACACTGCTCTGGAGCCATCTCTGTGACTTGAAGAGTAGAGTGGGAGTCATTGCAGCATAAAGACTACATTTTATTAAAGTTGCTAACTGGACAGGCATCTTTTGTGGGACACCTGTAGATTCATACTGAAGAGATTTTGCTTTCCCAAGTTGTAATCTCCATACTCCAAACATAAACAATGTTGCTTTCACTGAAGCTAGAAGGGTCTCCTAAAAATATTTTTAATGAAAAGAAAATTAGCACTGTTTCACTCACAAATCAATCGTCAAACCACTGAACTTTAAATATCAAATTTGTTATCCTGCCTGGGCAAAAAATTTAATGGTTTAGCGAGCTAAACAGATGTAGATTCAACAAGTTGGGGCAGCAGGTATCAGCTCTAGCTCCACGGCTCATCTGTCTCTTCACCTGGGTCTACTTAAGGCCAGTGAAATAAAGGTAGAGATTTTTCGTCCGAATTTATAGGCATCTTTACCTTTCTCCTCCTTATCTTCCAGTTCATGTTGATACTTCTCCACATATATTTTCTCCATTTATGAACTGTAACATAGAAATATAAGTTTTATCATGGCTAATAATTTTCTTCATAACTAATAAATTTCTAGAAGCAGAACAATATAGCAATTGTGAATCAAAATGATTTGAGGACAGAAACGGCCGGGAATATACAGTTTGGGCTGCTAAGGAATATATGCCAGGGACATACGAATTTTAGAGATTTGAGAAATGCCAGTTTTACCAAGCTCAGTCCTGGAGAGCATTAACCGAGGGTCTCTATGGATCTCAATTATACAACTATTCACATTGGCCCCATCTGCACATTTTCTATTAAGTAACTAGGATAAATTAATAGTTTAGTTGTTACAATACTTAACAGGGAAAGACAATTGTTTCTAAAGACTTAGAAAAGAAAGTAAATCATTATTAACTAAGTGATTTAGAAATCGTTAAGGCCTAACAGGAAATATTACAAAGAATCAACAACTGGGACCTCACCTTATTAAAAAGCTTTTGCAAAAGAAATCACCAACAGAGTGGGGAAAAAAAACTTTGCCAAGTATTCCTCAAAGGACTAACATCTAGACTATATAAAGAACTCGAAAAACTCAGCACCTCCAAAACTTAAAGACCCAATCTGAAAATGGGCATCTGAAATGAATAGACATGTCTCAGATGAAGAAGTACAAACAGCACATAAATATACAAAAAAAATTTCAACATCTCTGGTCATTCAAGAGATACAAATTAAAACAATGCTGAGATTCCACCTCACTCCAGAAAGAATGGCTATTATCAAGAAATTAACCAATAACAAATGCTGGCAGGGCTGTGGGGAGAAAAGAACCCTCCTCCACTGTTGGTGGGAATGTAAACTGGTGCAATCACTGTGGAAATCAGTCTGGAGATTCCTCAAAAAACTACAACTAGAGATTCCATTTGACCCATCTATTTCCCTTCGTTTTATTTTCCCAGAAGAATTAAAAGCATCATACCACAGCAATATATACACACCCATGTTTATAGCAGCACAGTTTGTAATAGCTAAATCTTGGAAACGGCCCAAATGCCCAGCAACCGATGAATGGACTAAAGAAGATGTGGGTTTTTTTTACACAATGGAATACTACTCAGTCATAAAAAAGCATAAACTTGAGACATTTCTAGTCACATGGGTGCACCTTGAGAACATACTCTTAAGTGAAATAAATAGGACACACATGAGTAAATACCACATTGTTTCTCTGTATGAGAAAGCAAAAGTGTAAATAAGGACCAAAATCTATAATAGATACTATCAAATCAGAAGAGTATGTTCAAAGATGAAGGGGAACTAATGAAAGAGGAGGGGGAAAGTATGGAAGGGAAAAGGAAGAGAAAAGAAAAAGGGAAAAGATGGTAACAATGGAAACAAAACTGTTGTAAATAAGGAGAAGAGGAATTGAAGGGAGGGGAAGGGGGAAAACAAATCAAGATATATCATGTACAGGTACAAATTACCTGTGATGAATGTAGTCATTATGGATATATAAAATGTACCAATAAAATTAATTTCAAAAACATAAATAAATTTAAATGAAAAGAGAAAGAAATTGTTAAGGAAGAAGGAACAAAGAGTTTTATGTCCTGTGAAGGTGTCAGCATGTGTCACATAAATATTTCATACAAATCACCATTTACATAATAAGCATAACCTGTCAGAGATCACGGAGAGTATAGCTGATTTGTGGAATATCATTATTCGTGTGATCTAGTGATTCTTAAATTCAGGTGTTCACAAAATCAGTCAGGTTGTGGGGCTGGGAATACCGCTTGGTGGTAAACTGCATTCGTAGCATCTGCAAGACCCTGGGTTCCATCACTACACTGAAACAATCAGAAGCTGGTGTACACGTGCAGTCCCAGCTGCTCAGAAGGTTGAGGCAGGAGGATCACCAGTTTAATGCCGGCTAAACTACAGAGAGGACCTATCTCAAAACACACACATGCAAAAGTCAGGTTGGGCACTTATTTAAAACTCTGAAACTTCCTCAGATGCCAGTGCCAGAAATCTGACTTTTTTACCAAGTCACCTGGGTGACTGATGAACTATGCTTTGAAAAACATTATCATAAGACTGTAGGGCCCTAAGGGTGCAGTGCGGACTTGGAGCTAAAATCGAGTCCCCAATCTACTACGGAAGCATATTAAGAACCCTAAAGTACATAAATACTCTGAAGTACACAAATATCTTGAAGTATATAAATATGCTAGAATTCATCGATGTTACCTAAATAATTGGGAACACTACTATCTTTTGTAAAGAGAACAGAAGAAAATACATTGTACCTCCATCCATTATAATTACTGTGCAACTATATTAAATTTTAGTAGTCTTCAAAGAATGATTCTCCCAAATCTCTCAAGCAATTTAATTACCTTACCCAGAAGATAAAATTTCTATTTAATGTCCAAAGGTCCATATCACTGGACACTAAATATAACTGCATGACAAGCCGCACATAACAGCTATTATTTATTGTCAAGAACTGTTTTTATGTACATGATCTTGTTTAATTCTCATAATAATCCTTAGAGGTAAGAACCATTGTATCCCCCATTTTACAGTTTATAAAACTGAGGCCTAAGGCCTGATGGGACTAAGAAGCTTGTTCATGGTCATATAACTAGTAAATAGCAGAGGTAGTTTTTGAATCAAAATCTTTCTGTCTTTAGAAGCACCAGCTCTTAAATGCTAAGCAATTCTGCTTTTACTGGGAGTGTTAGTTCATACACAACCCACAAACATGCACAGATAAAGCAAATATCAATACAAATCATGTAGCTTACTGAGGATACACAATCCCAGTAGAATAACAGGTCTTTTCCACAAGAAATGACACAAAATCAAAATGTAATTAGGTATCTCCAAAATATGAACTAAAACCTACATCGATATCTAGTGTTTGTCACTCTTGCCAGACGCCCTTTAACTATGGAAATAGTCATTCTTTTTGCCAGCATGTAAACTATTTTGTTCTGTGTAGCTGCCACCTGAAACCTACAGTGTGTAGTATTTCTAGACATATCCCATAACCAGTAATATTTTTTTTTGCTGAAACTCCTAATACATTTAGCCTCCTACTGAAATTTTGAGGCAACAGAAATAATCTCTCTCAATCATTCACTACTATCCACAAACGTGAGAGTTTAAAAAGGATAATAATGACCACACAAATCATAAAAAAGATGTCCCAAACTGGGCATTTTCTTTGACTTAGAACATAAAGCCAACCTAAGAATCTAAAGACTCCACAATCCAGTCTTTTTTCTTCACCAACTAAGGAAACATTCTCTTTAGCACCCTCAGATCCTGAGGTTTGCTCTTGCACTTTTATATTCCCCCAGCATTGCAAACTGGCTTGCTTTGCCTCCATTGGGACTCTTAGGAACATTTTGCGTTATGTTGTATATGACAGCTGTCTGTGATGCTCAGCCACAGCATCCATTAGCACAGGGACCACATCTGTTTGGTGCCTTTCGCAATAACTATAGTAGGTGGCATAGAGAAGGCACTTAATAAATGTTGTTGAATGAATTAATGAACAAGTGGCCCATGAAACTTAGTGGTTCCTGGAGCTCAGTGTTTTCTTCCTTCCTCCCCAGTGAAGTAGCCTGAACTTTACCAGGTGCCAGCAAGGCTTTGGGTTAGGGTTAGGGTTGAAAAGTCAGGAGCATTTCAGCTGATCACCAAGATCTTAGACCAGCTCTTCACGGACTACTTTGAGATACTCGAATTAGTAGTTCTCTTCCTTCGTAAGCACTAGAGGAAACTGCAGTCTATGAAGGCCAAGAGAGCAGATTTGGCCTCCCAGTCAGGAAGGGAAGCCTACATGGGGTTGGTAAGTGAGAGCCTTTGTGCTACCTGCTTTTCTTCTCTGAACAAATAAAGTATGAATGGAGAGGGGGAGGAATGAAACTGTATTCAGAAATGAAGGTTTAGAAGGAAGAACACATATCATTTAAGTGACAAGGACTAAAGACAGACTCGGTTATGTCTAGATCACACGGAAATTTAAGGGGCAGGAGAACCCTATGCCTCCGTCTGCTGAAAAAGTTTCAGAAAGCTTCTCCCTTCTCCTAAGTCAGAGTTATCTATTAAGGGAAAGGTTTCTTTTCTACTGTACCCTCCCCCTCTCCTCCTCTAGTCAGGCCACATTCCTCTTTCCTTCACTCTTCCCTATATTGTGACAACCAAAACTACCTATTTCATTTGTCCTTCTCACCAACAGCACCAGCCATAGTCAGCACTTTAACCGACCTGCAACAGTCAATCTGATATTTAGAACCAAAGCAAAAGATTAGAAAGTTTTGTTTTTTGAAGGAAAAAGAAGATGGGATTTTAAGAAAAAGTGGGGAGTGACAGAAAAGGAAAACATCTCTTTTTAATAGTTAAGTACTCCATCTTTCATTGTAAAGAGAGTTTAGACTAATTTCAGGAATGGTATCTAATGCCTCCTTTTTAAATACTGTCACATTCTTCTTTTTAAAGCTGCCCTTTCTGGTAGGCCAGCTTCAATATATAACAGTATTTTGGTTCACAAACTTTGTTCGTTCTATGATTTTGGAAAAGATGGCCACGGTCATGTATATCACCTGATGCAGAGTTTACAAACAAAAACAAAATTTTGCCAAATGCTTCTGTTTGCAAACCGAATTGTTTGCAAACAAAAGCGTTTATGAACTGAGGTAACACTGTATTTGCTCATTTGTCATTAACTCCTATAAGGTAGTAGTGAGCCTAGAGGTGACTTTATAAAAAAATCATATTTAACATCCTCCTTCCACCTTTAGTTTTAGGTCTTTTACCTCAAAACATCATTGTTTGCCTGTAATTGCAGCACTCTGGGCAGCTGAGGCAGGAGGACTGCAAGTCTGAGCCCAAGCTGGGTAACTTAGTGGAAACCTGTCTCATAGATAGATAGATAAATAGGTTTATTGATCGATAGATAGATAGGCTGGGGATGTAGTTTAGTGCGTAGGCTTTGGGTTCAATCCTCAGTACCACAACACAGAAACAAGCATTATTGTCCTTATAACTTCTCAATTATATGTATCTCCTGTATGTCCACTCCTACTGTAGGAAAATACTGCTTGCCTGGCCAGCTGTATTTCCTCTATTGCAACCACACCTTCCAACAGTGCTCCTCAATTATCACCTATCTCTTGGCCTTGATCATCTTACTTCATTTGGGGGTCTCAGTTACAGCTTTCTGCATTTGGGGGTCTCAGTTACAGCTTTCTGTTTCTTGCAGTAACTTTACCTGTATAATGATTCTAATAAATCTTCCTTTTTGTTAGCTTGTTTGCATAGATTGCTGTGGATTGTAAAAGGAAATAAACAGTAGGCAAAACAAAAAATTTTGAGACCACTTAGACATCATAAATGAGTTCAGGTTTCTTAGGTCCACTGAATAATATCTGAGAATCTTGGAAAAAATATGGTTAAGATTGAATTGTTGAATACCAATAGAATCTTTGCCAGACCCAATCAAGGAATAGAACAAATAAACAGAAAAATACTTTATTTCTGAATAATTGCAGGTTAAAGGTCAAGCCATAAACATTCTAAGTGATTCTAGCTAAATTTCTTGGAGTTGGGGAGGAAAGTAAATTATAGGTTGGTAATTGAGACATGGAGCCTAAATAAGATTCTAGAACATGCTAGGTGGTAGCGCACTCACTATATTCTTCCATTCCCATGGTGACTTTTCAGGACCATGGCGTACACAGGTGCATACTTCCCCTTCACCTCCTGGCATTGAGGTAATGTGCTTTTGCTTCTGTGTTTGGTTATCTTTAATGTCCTTGAGTTTTGTGAAACACTACAACTGTGGTGCAATTAATTTCTCTATTTTTTTTCCTTAAGCTTATCTGAATGGCTTTATGACCCTTGAAACTAAGTAAAATTTGACTAGAAGGACAAGAAAAGAAAGATCTCCTGTCCTTTGCAAAAGGACAAAGGAATTGTCAGTTTGGAGTAACTAAGACTGGCCCAAATCTATTTTTCTTTTGTAACGGGGTTAATAAACTGATACCTCTGTTGCACTGTGGTAACTGGAGATGGAGATGTTATAGATCTCTTGTTTTCATCTGTTCAATATGGCTTTGCAGTTTTCTCTTAGTAGCATTCTTTTACATTGGGAACCAAAATGATTTCTTTGCATATAATCTTTTTTTTCTATTGCTTTTGGCAAAGTTCATTTTTATTTTTAAAAGTATGTTTGGTATATATAAAAGAATAATGTACTTTATTTTTCTTTTTGGTTTTTTGAAAAAGGGTCTTGCTATGTAGTTCAGGCTAGCCTTGAGCTCACTATGTAGTCCAGGCTGGCCTCAAACTCACAGCAATCGTCCTGCCTCAGCCTTCTGAGTGATGGGATTACAGGTGTGAGCCACCACTCTCAGTTAATGTACCATTTATCTAAGGTATGAAATGAACACTTGCGACCCCATCAAGAACTAGAATGTTACCAATACACTGTGTTCGTCTAAATATTTCTGTCCTTAATCCCCTGCCTCTTCTACCACAGGCCTCTTCCTCATACTTGGTAACTATGCAATCTTGGTGGGAGGCTCAAGAAAAATGTCCTCTTTTGCCATGCCCAAGTCAAAAACATACCACCTTGGTGAGGATAATTGGACTCGTTTGTCTCTCTTTAGTGACATGAAGAGATAGAAAAGAGTTGGAGTAAATTCGTTAAAATGAAGGCATTGTAACTTAAAATGATTTCAAAAACTAAAAGTAACAGTGTCCCTGGGCTTTCTGAAATTTTGTTCTCTAGTTTTCCCCTTATCTCATATCCTACCATAATACTCTGTTTGCATTTAATTAGCCAGAGTTGTTATACCCTCATTACCAAAGAACTCCTATCTGATAACATTAGTAAATGCAAATTTCATAAAGTCTTTTGATAAATCTACTCAGGTATTTTTTATGAATGGGCTGCAAAAATATGTATAGGATGAGAATGAAATTATAAAGTAATGGTCTTCTCTGGGAGATTTAGAGGATTGGAACAAGAATGGGGGTCCGACTGAGTCTGCAATATTTATTTCGTATGAGGAAATTGCAGCAATATAATAACATGGTAATAAAGCTCTTAAGTGACTGCTACCTCCTCATATTATTCTTTATAAATTTCTTTTGGCTTAAATAACAAAAATTTAGGTGAAAACAAGTGGCTTTTTTTTTTGTTTTTTTTTGTTTTTTTCTGGTACCAGGGATTGAACTCAGGGCCTTGTGCTGGCAAGGCAAGCACTTTAACTACTGAGCTAAATTCCCGGCCCCACAAGTGGCTTTATGACAGGCTTAGCAATTGTGGCCAGAGAGGCGCTGATCAGTGTTAACCTACTGAGAAGCGTGCACTTTGGGTTTCATGTTGGATAATGCTCTGAAAAATTACTTAGAAAAATATAAAAGGCCATGATATTTGTGAATGAATCAAAGACTTAAGATCAATAGCAAAAGTGTTGAACGAAATAATCAATACACAAAATAATGCTGTCAAAGTGGATTCTGGGCTGAAACTCGTCAGGGAAAAAGGAAAGAAAACACTACCATTCATTTTGTGCTGATTACATGACAAGCACTATGTGAAGTATATTACATATTTTTTTTATTTAATCCTTACAATAGCTTTATCAAGTATATCATTTTCATTTCTTTTATACAGTACATGAGAAACTGAAACAAACAGAGTTAATAAAATTTGTCCCTATTCACAAAGTTAGTATGTGTTGGAGCTAAGATATTATTAATCCAGGTAAGTATGAATCTGGGGCTTCAATCCTTAACCACTACACAACATTAGGGTTATAAAGGCTATGCCTCAATTTCTTTAAAATCAATTATACAATGTAGAATGGAGAAGAGACATGGCTTACTAGCCCATACTCGAAAAAAGATTTTTTCACACTAAGTACAATATCGGTAAATAGAGAGTGCCCCCCTAAATAAAATTCTCTCAACCTGCATTAATAGAAATAGTGTCTCAGGAGCCACCATATACTACCACAGCCCCCACTTGCTCTGCATATCACATATGAAGGAACATATCCACAAAGATCACTGACAGGACTGTGAGAGGAGACCAAGAATCGAGAATGGTACTCTAAAGGAATAATATAAAACGAGAAATCGTAGGAAACAAAGTCAACTTTAGAAATGGAAAAGGCAATCAGGGGAAGTGGGGAGGCACAGATGAGGGGTAGAGGGATCGAAATGATCAAGGTATTTTATACACATATACCAATTCCCCCAAATAAGCATCACTGTTCTGTATTGCAAACATACACTAATAATAAAAAGAAAGAAAGAAAGGAATTGTACTTTAGGAATGTGTTAACGAACTAGAAAAGATACAACTCAAAGCAGGGAATGGTCACTATAGCTGTCTTCACATCATTCTAGCACAAACTGGAAGAGGGATTAATTAGCATGTTCTGTATAGCCCCAAGAGAGTGTGTGAGGGGGTAAAAACAAAAATAGTGGGTAAAACTTAAAAGGAGAGAAATCGTGTGAAGTATTGGGAAGAACTTTATAGTTAGTGATCAAAACAGTCAAGATAGAATGGACTGTGTCAGGAAGAAGGGATTCCAGGAGCTGGGTGTTCTGTGCAGAAGTTCCTTGTTGGAGATGTTGAAGTTCTTAAAGGGATAATGACGTAAAGGACGTCCCTGCTACTTTTCAAGCTGATGATCAAATCCACTATTGTAAAATCATTGTTTACTTAGAGACGTCTACAATCCTTACCTAGTACTACCCTTTTCTCCACACCCCCCAAAAGAGAAGCAGAACCAGGGATTTAGAACCTTTGTATTAACCTCAGCTTTGCCAGCTATGCTACCAGTCTACTAATTAAATAATATTGAGGGGATAATTTCAACTTTTTCATCTTTTAAAAAATGGTCCTGCTACCTGTCTTAACTACTTTATGTGGATTTTAGTGACTATGTAATTATTAACGTGAAATGCTTTAGAAATTAAAGCAGTATGCAAATATAACCTATGATGACTATAAGTCCTATTTCCCATTTACCTGAAAACCTCAACCTTCTCTGACATTTCTCTCATCCCTGGATTCTCTTTGGGCTTTCTGAGAATTTATGGGTTTTTTTGTTTGGTTGATTTTGCTTGTTTTATTTAGTTATTTTACAAATCTTTGTTGAGTTACTGTTACAATATCAGGCAATGTGCTAGTTGCTGTTATAATCACTGTTGGAAAACAAAATGTGGAAGGAGATTTTATCATTTTTCACAAGGTGTTTGCCATCACTTAAAGATTTCTGTCAATATATCAATAATGTAATTCAAGACAAAGTATTTGACTGCTTTAAGAGTATTGCAGATAAAATCCTCATAGAAGACCACAGGAGAGTGGGAATTTCAAAATGTTTTGCAGCACATCACCCTAGGAAAGCAGGGTCTTCTCTTTCTTTCTTATTCCCAGCTCTGCCAGGACTCAGTAGAAGCAGGTTCTTTTCAAGATTATCAATCTGTGTACTAGTGCTGAGAAGTGGTCCAACTGAACAAAGTCCAATTTTTAGTCTATTTGCATTAGCCCTAAGGACAGAGGTATGCTTTTTCCCCATTTTCTTTCTTACACAGAGAGAGAAAAAGTGAAGCTCAGAAAGGTCAAGTACAAGTCATAAACTGTTATGTAAGGCATTGTAGCTACCTAGAGTTGCAACGCGTAAAACGAGGCTTATTCCAAAGAATGATTTATTTCAAGTTTGCTTTTCTTGATGTTTAATAATCCCTATCTAATAAGCTGATTGCTGTATCGTGGGATGAGGCTGATATCCCTTTTATGCATAGAGATGCTGGGGTTGGTAGAGTGCAGGCTAAGGTGCAATTGCAAACACTGGGTAAGTAAATTACAATGAGTTCCATAAACTCCACTGATGTGACAGTTAAGACTTACAAAGCAGCTGTCATTGACTTGTATGTGTGAAAGACAAATAAAAATAACACTGATTGAATGTTTAGTATGTTCTAGGCTTAAGCATTTTGTAAGTGTTATATAACGTATGATTACTCTTACTATCTCCATTTTAAAAAAAGGAAACTGAGTCAGAATGATTAAGAAAATTTTTGAAGTTTATAAACTATAAAGTAGTAAAGTCAGAATCTGAACTAGGATTGGATAATGAAGTAAAGTAGAAATAATGAAATAAAAGTATAGACACATGTTTAAATAATATACACACATATATACATATTCACACATATTTAAGTTTACCAGAAATATTTTATGTGGCTTACAATAAAGGACTCGTATAAAATAAGATAAAGAAAATGGACAAACAAGGCCATGAGAAGGAGGAATATGCTAATGACATAAACTCAACTCTTGACT
Source organism: Hystrix cristata (assembly GCA_004026905.1). Taxonomy (NCBI): domain Eukaryota; kingdom Metazoa; phylum Chordata; class Mammalia; order Rodentia; family Hystricidae; genus Hystrix; species Hystrix cristata. The sequence continues at coordinate 13,191 of PVJO010000333.1, forward strand.
GATCATCAAATGAGAAAACAAGAAAAAAATATTGACCTCCCCCACTCCCCTTTCTTTGGTACTGGGATTGAACTTCTAGGGCCTTCACACTGAGCCACATCCCCAGCCCTTTAATTTACTTTTTATTTTGAGACAGGTTCTTGCTAAGTTGCCCAGGCTGGGCTCAGTCTTGTAAGTCTCCTGCCTCAGTTTCCTAGAGTGCTGGATTACAGGATGCATACTATGCCTGGCTATATGGGCTCTTTTCAATGTCATTTCACCCAAATAACCAACGGTTGTCAATATTTTCATAACCCTACATTACAAAAATTAAGTTCTGTTAAAGCTATGATTTTTAATTGTTGAGCACTATTGGAATTTAAAATTTCTTGATATTCATTCTCAAATGAAATAATAAAAATAAAAAAGTATTTCCAAAATGGTAAAATATTACATTAAAGTTAGTTCTAAGCCTTTTTTTCTTACTTAGTTATGAGGCCCCCTCTATCACACAGGAGACTGGAATTCTATTGCTTCACCTAGAAGGAGGTAATTTTCCTTTTCCAGCATTTGGTATGCATAAGCGCCTAGCACACAGAGTAAATGTTCAGCAAAAGAATACTAAACAGGCCTATAATGCAACACGATGCTCAATACAAATGTACCATAGTATGAACTAAGTATTTTTAAAAATGTCATTTTTCCAATTCTAAAGGCTCTGTGAACACACTAGTTTGTCAATAGCAGTAATGACTTGCGAGGAATTACCTCAATGTACTTATATTCTTGTGTCTGTTCTGGTAAATTAGCACTTCACATCGGCAGAGATCTACAAATCAAAATACAAAACCCTGGGGTATGTGCTAAGACTACATCATAGATGTCCACACTTGAGTGGACTATAGAAGAAATTAAATCTCTTATTTTTTATCTGTTTTACTTTGATTTTGTGACTATATGTTTTATAATAATAAATAATATACCCATACAGTTATATATTTTTGATATATAGATAAATATACATATACTGAGGCTACATGCTCATTTTACTGATAGCAGTAAGTGATCTACAATTTCAAGTTTGTAGCTCTAAATAATTCTGTTAAGCTAAACATAACTCAATAAAAATATCTTTGCAACCATAACAAAATAAAGTATGTTTTTTTATGGTGGGGGCTGGGGGGAGGAGTGGGGAATTGGTTAGTCTTTAATAGTTTTCATAAAAAAATATATATACTAGCAAATAATTCACAATGCTTCACCCAGAAATTAAATATAGCAACTCTTGTTGACTGTTTTTCTCTTCAAAAAGGAGCACACGGAAATCCTAAGAAAGTTTTTCCTTCATCTGCCTCTTGTCCCTGAAGATTTTAATTTGGAAGGAAGGGCTGTCAAGTTACTCAGAACCTGTGTTGGATATTAAAAGTCCTGGGTTTAACTTTCTTCTTCATTGGCACTCTGTGTAATATCAAGTGGTCTATCTAATTTGTCTCTGCCTCATTTCTCTTAAAAGTAAAAGAGAAATAATAAAACTTATCACCAATCTCAGAGCAGTGTAGTGTGGATAAAGGACACTTCGTTCCTTCTGTCAACTAAATAAAGAAGGTTGTGATTGTATATACTTTTCCCCTCAAAAATTATTTTCTTTTTAAAAACCCAAAACATTACATTTCTAAATACTACTTTTTTCCCTAACTTCAAAAACTCAAAACTTCTCTGTATTTGTCTCTTTCCCATTGTTAAGAAATGCACACACAAATACTCATTTGATAGCTTTATGGATGTGAGAGAAAAATCTTAAGATGACATCAAGGAAATGAAAGGTCACTTGAAATAAGTTTCTGTATTTTCCTTTAAATGTTAAAAGCTATGCGCCTACGCTATTAAATCATAGTGTTTATTTAGTCTTCAAAATGTTCATGTTTAAGAATAATTCACAGACTTAAAAATAAGGAACTTTAGGAAAACTAATACTGGGTTCTATGGTAATAGCTGGCACATAGTAGATGATGAAGAAACATTTAGTGAAGACAATCCGGGAAAGCTTATTCTCATCTTAAAAACTAAAATTATCTCTGAACATTGAAGAGATTCAATAACTTGCTCAAGATTGCTCAACCACTTAGAGTTGAGTCTAGAATGTAATCCTCCTAATTTCCAGTTTTCGCTTTTTCCCAGCAATCTGTTGACTTATTGATATCAGACTAGTAAATAAATCTGCCAAAGATGCATCATAAAAAATCTTCAAGACCAGATTTCAGAGTAGTGTCTCCAAAGTCACCCACCTTATAAGATTCACATATGATGGGAAATATGTATGTATGTATATATGCTTATATATACTATAAAAATATAAATCTCGCACATATTGAATAAAAAGGCCTATTTTTAAGGTGACGTGTCAATAGTCAAAATTCCGTGACTTACTCTACATCATAGCACAGTTTGGACGTCCACACAGGTGATCTCAGACCTCTGATCAGCTGAAAGTAGACTGGTTATTTTAGCAAAGTGTTTGTCTTTGTTTCTGTCTCTTGTATTGATTTTCTGAATTTACCTACGAATGAGAGATTCAAAACCTCCATGCACTGTAGCCCTAATAAACTTATCACGCACTATTTTGGCCTATAAGATAGCTAACCCATTGACAAAAGAAATTCAAGCTGATAAAAGCTTTTCTTGGCCACTTGTTAGCCAGGCCAGTCTGTAAAATCATAATACAGTGCACGCCTCTTTCATGGGGCACCACAAGGCAGCGATCAAAAACCCCCTCACTTCCACATCCAGTGGAGTTGTAGTTTATTACCATAACCCTCCCAAGTCAAAATGACACCAGATCCAAGCCTGGCAACTTGGCGCAGACAGGGTTTTCCCCCTTTGCCTCACTCTGTTGGGCCTCTCTACCTGTCCTCTCCTACTGTCTACAGGTCCCGAACATTAGAAAATAGAAAATGTGATGATCTTTGTGTGTCTCTGTAAAATGTGTGTATGTGTGCGTGTGTTTGGGTGTAACGGGCCTCCTGTTTGGCTGCGCGGCCTGCCCGTCACGGCGCGGGCCAATGGCAGACCGCCTTATATAAAATGAGTGTTTTCAGTCTCTCCGGGTTGCATGTACTGTATGTGGAGCAGCGTACAGTGGAGCGGAGGCAGAGCGGCTCCGCGAGCTCCTCTCCACTTTCCCACAGAGAAAGCCTGACTGGCCGCCGAGGGCAAGCCACACGCACGCCCTCAGCCCGGCGAGCCCGCGAGGTAGGCGCCCCCATCCGCAGCCCCGGCGGGCGCTCTCCCCGCACTTTCTGTTTTCCTACTCACTTGCGAGCAGCGGGCTGCAGCCCCAAGGACTCCGCGGCAGGAGCAGCGCGGCAGCCGGTAGGGTGGACTTGAGGAAGCCGGGGGACCCGCGCGTCCCGACCGCCGCCGCCGCCGCCGGCCCGCGCCGGCCACTTTCCCCTCCGCCGAAACTTTGGGTCCGAGCGAGAGGTCGGGGCGAGGGTCGAGGCGTGCGGCGCGGCGGGCCCGGCCGGGGGGCGCGGAGGCAGTGCCCGCGAGCGAGGCTGGGGGCCGGGCTGGGAGGAGTAGGCCGGCCGGTGCCAGGCTGCGTTTGCAGGCAGCACCTCTCGGCGCCCGGGCTGCGCCGCCCGCCCGAGGGGCGCGGGGCCGGGGCGCGGGCTGAGCCGCCCGAGGAAAACAACAACAGCCCTCGCGCCGGCGGCGGCTCGTGGCCGCCCGGGGAGCCCCAAACTTCATCTCGGCGAAAGTACGTGGAGCCCAGCCTGGCTCGGCTGCCGGGGAGGTGGGGCCTGGGGAGCAGGGCAGCGGAGGAAGGTAGCGCGGAGCAGCCCTCCGTGGGCTCGCGGAACGCGTCGTGCGCGGCGCAGCGGGGACCGCCGGCAGCAGCCCGGTGGCTCGTTCATCTGGAGAGTTGGGATTCGGGTGTTTCGGCCCCGCGGATCGGTGCCCTCTCACCCCCACCCCAAGCAAATGCGCGGCGAGTAGAGAAAGTGCTGTTTTAGTGCCAGAGTAGCCTGGAGGAAGAACTGGGGAGAGGGGGAAGAGGGCGAGAGAGAAGGGGGGGAGAGGGGGGAGGGAGAGAGAGAGAAAGAGAGTGAGGGAGAGAGAGAGGTCGGGAGGGAAGAGGAGGAGGGAAGAGAGGAGGGAGGCTGTGTCAGGATTTTGCTTGAATGTGGGATTATGTTGTGTCAATAAGTTTAAGGTGGAGAGAGCGAGGCTGGGGGTGGTAGTGGAGGGGAGGAGGAAGGCCTCGAATGTTTAAAGTCTCATTTCTGAAGGTAAGTTATGGCATTGCATGGTCGCGATGACAGAAAACTTGCAGATCCTTTATCCGGGGATGGGGTCGATCCCTCTAGAAAGAGCTCCCAGCCCTCTGAAGCCACACTCGTGTTACACTGTTATTTGCTGCGATCCGGGTCGCTAGTAAATTACAGAAATCAAGACTCGAGGTTTCTTTTCCTCCTCCACCTCGTCTCGCTCACTCACCCTGAGAAATGTTATTTTTTAAAAAATATATTTTGGGGGTTATTGTATGAAACTTAACTGAGACCGAACCCGAGTCCTGTAATTTACAAGGATCTCTGAATCCAAGAATCTGGAACCCGTTTATGTGTGAAATATCCGCGATCATTTCTGCTAAATGAGGAAGGTAAAACGAAACGATGCAAAAAGCTAAGACACAACATGTACGACAGAGGGGGGGGAGAGGGAGAGACAGAAGCTATTTTTTGCTTTCCTTTCTGTAGAAAGGAAAATAAAGCGTGCATTCCCCTTCCTTCCCAATGTGTAGGGTCTAGTCAATATTTTAACTGTCTGAGGACAAATTAGTCCAGGTGGATCTTGTTGAAAAGTTTCGCGAGGTGGGGTGGAGGTGGGGGGGGACGGAGAGGGAGGTGGGTGGAGGTTGTGGGGGATGGGGACGGAGCGAGCTCTGCCTCGGCTAATGGTCATTGGCCTGGGGCTTTGAAACCATTGCCTGTCCTGCTAATGACACGTCCAGTTCTCGTCTCCCCGCCGCGGACGCGGGGCTGCCGTTCTGGGGCTTGGCGGACGGGGACCCGGGTACTTTCCCCGCGCGGGGAGGGCGCTCTTCGCCATCCCCAGGGGCTGCCCACTCGCGGCGTGGGCCGCCCCACGCGCGCCCCCTCCCCTGCGCGCCGCCGCCGCCGCCTCTGCTCGCGCGACTTTTGTAGCCAGCCGGCGGCCAGGGGGCGCGGGGGGTCCCCGGCGCGGACGTCCCCGCGCTGCCACCCGGCGCCCAGCCCCACGCGCGCCGCGCCGCGCCGCGCGGTCCGACTCGGAATGGCAGCGCCGGGCCGGGCGGCGGCGGTGCCTCCCTTGGGGGGCAGCGGAGGTTGAGGCAGTGGCGGCGGGATCTTCGCCGGGGCCCGCGGGAGGAGTGGAGGAGGAGAAGGAACGGGAGGAGGAGGAACGGGAGAAGGAGGAGGGGAAGGAGGAGGAAGAGGAGGAGAGGGAGGCGTTTTCTGCCCAGACCGCCGCCAGTTCGGGCGGGCACGGCACGGGGACACCCCACTCGTTGCTCCTCCGTTGTGGAAAGGTGTTTAGCTGACTTTTACGCCCTGAGTGTGAGATTTGCACTTCATTCTCTTTCTGCCTCCTCTTCCCCAAAGCAAGATGGACTCTATTGCCTTTCTCTTTCTCCCTCTGCCTCTGTCTTGTCAGCCCTTAAGATCGACATTTTGTACTAAGATGCAAAGTTGATGGTGACCAACAACAAAGCCAGGGTGGGATCCCTCGCTCCCTTCCTTCCTCCCCGTTTCTTAGCTCCCCCCACCCCGACCTCGCAGACCTAGTGGCCCTGCGCTTGTAGTCGTGGGCTCTGGCGATGTTTTCCCCGGTGGGTTCCGATGTCTAGTCTTGGGATTGTGACCCGGGCCAGGCTTTCGGGAGATGGCTGTGGCCGCCCAGGTCTGCAAGGCTGAGGACTGCAGTACCTGGACCCGCTGCCTCCGCGGTGGCACCTCCTGCGACCTGCTGGGCAAAGCGAGGCTCGGGCTCCCTATCGATCTCTATGATTTGGTTACTGGTATATCCGTCCAGGGGGTGGTGATCACTTATGCAAGTTGATGAATGATCGCGATGTGGGTTTTGCGTTTGCAGAACAGATCAACTTTCTGCCTTGTATAGACAGAGAGCAGGAAGTGAGGGTGCTGGAGACACCCTGGAATGCCAGCCAGGTTGCCCCTCATCCTCCGCCCTTTGAGTAGGGGGATCCGGTTTCCCTTTCCTGTTCCTAAGGCTAGGCTCTTGTGTGGGGCAAGATGGAGAAGAGAAGAGGGGTTAGTGGGGAGCTGGATTCCTGAATTTTGGTGTCCTTTCTTCATAGATATTATAGGACTGGAATTCTGTGATCCTAAAGCCTTACCCTACTGATGTACCTTTATTTGACACTTTATAGGTCACTGTCCTATGACAAAGACTTCGCTGCAGTTCGTCTTCTTCCCTGTACTTTCCATTTACCTTCCTGGGTAAGTCTGCAAACTCTTTGTACGGGAAAGCTCAACAGCCGTTGGTAATGACCTGAGAGTCCTTATTGGTCATTATTGGTAATGACTTAAGAGTCCTTATTGTTCACATAGGAAGATGCTGTATTAGGGTTGCAATACCTCAGAAAGCTTACCTCACTGAGTTTCTTACAGCAGAAGTCAGTAGATAATTCTTGGTCTTTGGAGTTCAGCTGTAGGTTACTATTATTTTAAGATCGTGTAAATATTCATTTCTTATTTATCTGCAAGTGCCACTTGAAAACTCATTTTTAAATAGACATTTTAATTGATAATAAAGTCTAATATGGAGTCGAAGGCCTAGTGAATTTGTTGGACAATACTGTAAAACTCAATGAAATGTGCAAAAAGCCTCTAATTGTAGTGACTGACATTTGCTTACTCTCTCCTAGGTTCTTTTCTTGACTAATCTGCAGTGTTTGTAACCATTATTTTTGAGTTGGAGGAGGTTGGATTGGATAGCGTAGTAAATTTGGTACTTAGTGCACCTGATTCAAAATTGATCATAATTTCCTTCAAAATTTATATATTTGGAGAAATTAGGAACATATTAAACAAATAGCAACTTTGAGACCTGTTAAGTGCGTTTTTCAAATATATGCCTCCCAAATGGAAAATTATACAGAGTACAAGTGGAACAGTAAGTGTCTGAAAGTTTGTGAGAGATAACCACGTACATAAAAACAGAGGTATAATAGAACATTTGAAAGCATCCTGGTGAGCCAAAATTGTAGAAAACCAACTTTCACATTTCTCCCTCCATTATGAAGGAAATCCTCAGGTACTCTGAATTGCCGATACATTAAGAAAATTATTTTTATTAAATTACTAAATTTGTATAAATCAGCTGTGGTACTTTGTGACATTATTGAATATCAGGAATTGTATTTTGTGAATGAAAATGAATTTGTATTCAGTTTTCCATGGAATAAAATTCAGGGACCTTATGTGTTTTGCTTCCTGGCATGATAGGATATTGTGTACATTAATAAAATGTCTTGGTATTAAGAGGAATTTGAACACCAGACCTTTGACGTAGTCCCTGTCCTGTTAACAAAATATACTTTGATATTAGTGGAGATTTTAGATAATCTGTGTCCAGCATTTTTTTTGTGGAATGTACATATTACTGCTCATAGTTAAATAGGTGGTTAAATAGGTGATTCAATCTCATAACATATCACATATATAACAGGCCAGTCAGTAGGAGTGGTTGGGATAAGATTGTTCTGTAAGGTGAATTTAGTGCACACCAAAATATGCAGATTTTAATGCCTATGATTTTTTTATACTTGTTTGGAAGAGTTTTTTATTTTTGAACATATGGCAATAGTATTCAAAATGCATTCCTGATTACTAAAGAGCACCATTTATACATATGAGGCACATTATTTTGTTCACTGCAGCAAACTTTTAATGGTACGTCTTTCCCTATGGAAATACATTTGATCAATTCAGAAATTAATATGGGAATCAGTATCAGAATAAAAGCATTCTGACAAGCTCTTATAGTTCTTCAAGATATCAAATAACTACCTCATTAAAACAATATTTTCAAAAACGATATTGGTCTTTGAAGTCAGCCAAGTAGTTTTAAGAGTGTAAAACTCAGAATAGTGATCTTTAAGAGTCACCTTGCCAATGAATTAGCAGTTATTTTTGTCTCAGATGTATTCACTAGATAGAAAACTCACCTTTCAAAATAAGAATTTGAAGTTTTTGCTTCTTCATCATCAAGAGTTTCCAAACTTCCCATTTTATTATTCTGCATATCTCTATTAAGTTCTGAAATGGGGGACTTAATTTGCATTTCATACTGACTGGTAGCTACTGAAAAGTTGTCTCATCTGTATTGTTTCCTAGTGTTATATTTTTGGAGGTACTGGAGTGGTTTTAGTAAGAACGTTCCATTAGAGACTTAGATATGTTGAAAAATTTGCAATCTGTAGACTTAAAAAAATCTATCTTGTTTGTGTGCAGTTTAAAAAAGTGTCAGATTTAAGAGTTTGTAAGATAGCTTTACCTTTAATATAGGAAGAACAGGTTTGAAAATAATGTGTACCTTAGTAGGTACATTATAATAAAGCTGTATTTTTTAGTGAAATTGCAAGTTTTAATTATTAGTCATTAACTAGCATACTTAAATTATTTTTTCTTATATTTCATAAAGTGTATGGATAAAAATAAGCGCCATTTTTTTTAGCTCTTGCCCTGAATATCAGTTACTTTTGTATTAGAAATCCTGTATTACCTGTATTAAAATAATAATGGTTTCACAGCTCAATCCTATTAAAAAAACTTTTTGAAAATTGTTTCATTACAGATGTGCCTGCTCTTGAGGCAATCCCTGAGATTATTATTAGTATTTGACAAAAGTGCAGAAAATGTTTGTAGTTGTAATATTCAAATTAATATAGGCAGTTACTGCATCATCACCAAGCAGAATACTTAAAATTTAAGATATAAATTTAAGCAGGCGCTTAATTTAAGACAAAGACACCCTTTGAACCTGTAGCTTGAAGTCCACCTCGCTTCTTAACATTTCTCCAGCAAGTGCGCCTTTTAAAATAGGGCTGAGTAGTATCTCTTCTGTATTTTTAGTGAGATTCTTAACTCTTGCTACAGAATGAAAACAAATCCAACATCAACAAAAAAAAGTGTACGATTTCAGTGCACTGTTTTTGTCACATGTCCTATGGTCAGTCAGATGCAGGGATCCTCAGGCTACACTTGGAGAAACACAGCACAGGAAGCAGTAAAGACCAAGGCTAAGACTGACTGGAGGTCCTTCGAGCTTGAAGATTTTGTGACCATTATTCAGTCAGTTCATTTGTATTACCTCAAGGGCAATCGTCACATACTGCATCGAACTGCAGATATTTCTGTATGGTAAGTTACACCTGAGGAAAGTTTTCTGTACAGCTTTACTCAGTATTTGTAAGTCATCATATTATCCTTTAGAAGGCAATTACAGTTCCTTGAAATACCTGTATACTGTACATCATTTTAAAATTGCAGACATATAGCCAGAAAATCCTCATGTATTAATGGGAATTGTTTTCATTTTTTTTTCTTTCAAAGAAAAAGAGATGGTCAGAATTGAAATAAGTGCCAGTTGTGCAAGGGAATGCCAAAGAAAGCAAGCCAATAAAGAATTCTATCTAAGAGTGTATGTAAATAGAAGATGAGAGAATGAGGGAATGGAAGACTTAAAGGATTAAATACTATGAAGCGTTGACACACATTCCAGAATATAAAGTTAAATTATGTGAATCAGTTCAAGGATGTAAGTGATAAAATAACTTCACATAGTCAGGAGATTGTATAAAAAATGAAGTAAAAATAATGAGTTGGATTTTATGAAATCTTAGGTAAATTCAAAATACTGTAAATGTTGGTTAGATCATTCAATCAATAGGTGAGCTTGGTCCTCAGGTGAAAAGTTCAGGGAATATAATGGAAACTTTTGGAATGAGATAAATGAGATCCTAAGCATGCAAAGTTGTGTTGTGTAAAAGGAATAATTAAGCTTAAAAAAAGGTAACTTATTTAAAAAGACAAATGAAAACAAAAATAGCATATGTATTTGACTGAGACATATAGTAAGAAATACCTTTTATATCCCAACTCGCATAAAAGAACTGAAACAAAAATTTCCTGAAAGAGGATAAAGCATAATGCCCTCTAATATTTTCTACTCCTCTGTAATCTTCATAAGCTGAATCTGTTCCAAGCTATTCTTTTAAGTAAAAAATACTGAAAGTCATCCACCAAATTGAGTTTATGACTTACAGTTTGAAAAACCCCTACCTAGAGTGCTAGCTAAAACCAGCGGTCCCCAGGTTCCATCCCTAGATATTCTAATTCATTGTTTCTGGAGTGGGGTTCAGGAATTTAGATTTTAGCTAATGAAGCAGGTGGAGGTTTGGGAGGTCCTGTGACACACTTTGAGAAACTGTGGTGTAAGGGAAGGATGGGTAAAGATTGAGTGGGAGTCATGGTCTGAATTCATTGACTGCTGACGTCTCTTGCTTCACTGTTCTGTGGCTGTATTTCAGCCAGCACAATTACAGTACAGAGGGGTTCGCCTCACCTTCTGTAGACTTTCCCACAATAGCAGGTATAGAACAGGGAGCAGAGGCTCTGTAGTCAGAGCGCCCTAGGTTCTGCTTCTGCCTCTGTTGTCTGTTAGCTCAGGGACTTTGAGCCTGCTACTTCATGGCTCTTAAACTTCCGTCAGCGTGTGTGTAAAGTGTGCACCTACGTGAGAATTAACATGAGATAATGTAAGTAATGACTTATCCATAGTCACATTCAGTATACTTAAAACTATATCTGGTTTTATAGTTAATAACTCAAACTCACCCAACCGCCACTGTTTGAAATTTGTCCTAGCTGTACCTTTTAAATTTTCTTTCTTCTCAAGTGATTCTCAACTTTGGTATCATGAGACACTGGTGCGTTTTCAGTCTGATGTGAGTGTCTGGATGAGTAGTTAGGGAAGGAAACAATAAGAACCAGGAGAAAAGCAAAACTGAAGCATACTGTATGAAAGTACTGTTGCTCCTTCAGGTGTGGGGAGCGGCCTTCCCACCTCTTTAAAAAGGTATAGTGCAGGGCAGGAAAAGGGCTCTTTTCCTATTTCAGGGTGGTTAGCTGACGGCACTGTGTCTTCTCTGGTGACTGTGATACATATCGGGATGCCTTAGAACATCAGTTCTCAAACTTTCCATCAAGACTCATGACTGATGCTTACACACTCCTACCAGTTTTAAATAAGGGATTGCAATGCTATAATATTATTTTCCTTAGTCCACGGAGTGAAATTATCTGGGATAGTCCCACCCATTTAACCTAATGAAAATCCTTTTGCTAATTTTGGTCACTGATCATCTGTACATTGTAAATTATTGAAAGCTGGCAAATTTTAGAAGAATTTTAGAATTTAGAAGAATTTTTAAAACATACATAATTCCATCACCTGTGTCTGTTGAAATCCAATTGCTCCAAATGTGAGCTTGTGACTTAAATTACAAAGTCAAGTAAAAAAAAAAAATAGTTAACATCATTTGTACCCACTAAATTGAGCAGAATGAAAGCCCCTTGGGTAAGGAAAGTTTAAACACACACTCAGAAGCTGGTGTTCATGTTTAAATGAACCTCATACGTTTCATTTTGACAGTGTGATTCCTTAGTTGTAGCTTTTAGTCGTATTAAACACACAAATCCATATAACATTTGAAATCTCTGCTATGTTGAATGTTTCTTATTTGATGTTGGAAAAAATACAAGCTCCTTTTCTTTTCTTTTTTTTTTTTTTTTTTTGGTACTGGGGATCGAACTCAGGGCCTTGTGCTGTGTAGGCAAGCACTTTAACTGCTGAGCTAAATCCCCAGTCCAAGCTACTTTTCTTTATAACTCGTTATTAGAGGTTTCATGGAAGGGTTATATTTCCTTTATTATATTGCCACTTGTATGTATTTCTTTCCATCTATCAGAAAAATAAAATTAGGAAGTGTTTTTTTTGAAATTTAACCTATTCTCAGATGAGAATGTTTTCAGCGTGTATTTTATAGAGGTTCTGTATTCTTTTTTCAATAATTAATTAGAAAATGTTAAGATCTTGCCTTTTATTTTGAATTTGCTTTAAAATCACCATAGGAAAATGAAAAGTATGTCGTAGGGAAGAGTAAATATGCCACTGTAGCAACAAAATAATAGTTGTGTCTGATTTGTCATTATGGTAAGACTTTAATCAGTCGTCACTTGGTATATAATGAATTGTCAATGCTAAAGAATTGTATATTGATACACCTTTCGTTATTGACAAGATTGTGTTCCTTGGTATAAGAAAGCCAGAGGGTGGGTAATTCAAGGGGAGTCTTACTAGCAATTTAATATTAAGAAATGCGGACTTGTTTTGCGTCTTTTGGTGCATCTCTCGAAACTTACCCTAGGGTAGTGTTCTGATTGACTGAAAAGGCAGTAGATGCAGCATAGAACAAAATGATAAAATACGTCTTACATCTTTCTGTCAAACTCCAATTATCTTTTAAGTTGCTGAATTTTATTTCCTTTCTTTCTCCCCTCCCTTTTCCCCTCACAGACATCTCCCCCTTTCCTTTCTCTCTCCCCATTTCTCCCCTAAACTCTCTCCCTTCCTCTCTCCCTTTCTCTGCCTATTGTATTCAGTAATATGTATCTGTGATACTGCCTATAAATATTTTAGAATGGGAATATAGATTTTTAACTTCTATTCGATTTTAAGCATCTGTGGTTTTTGAGTCATTTTAGATAATCTATAAAATAAAATTGTTGATAAATGAGTTTGAGACTTATACATTCCCAACATGTGTCAATTAGGAAGAGGTTTTGAGGAATCTTTGGTAGGGCTATGTGAAGACACCTGTTGTTTTTATGAAATAAATTGAACAAAATTCTTCTTCCAATCCTTATCTAATGATTTTGGGGTGACAGAATGACTATATAGTGTCATTCATACTTAAAGGAAGATTGAATGTGAATTTTAGAATCATTTCCCAAGAAGTATCTTACATTAGGAGGAAGAGAAAAAGATAATTTGGAATGACAACCTCCTTTGTCACATGAGTTATATTTTTACTACTTTATTTTTCACAACTTTTAGATGAGAAGTAACCCTATTTTTTTAAGTCTTTTTAAAAAAATTTTATTTTATTTTAATGGTACATTTTAGATGTGCATAGTAATAACATTCATCATAGGGGATTTGTACCTGTACATGATATATCTTGTTGCTTCTTTTTTTTCCCATTCCTCTCCCTTCACCCCCACCTGCCTCCCTATTTACAAAAGCTTTGTTTCCATTTTTTTCCTTCCATTTCCTATTTCTCTTGTCCTCTGTTCCATTCCCCCTCCCTTGTTCCCTTTCCCATTTGGACATTTTCTTAGTACCCCTATTTTAATGATGAGACTAAGTCTCAGTTTAAAGAACTTGTCTGAGGTCATGCATTTAGTAGCTGGCCTTGCCAGTTTAGCCATGTGCATTGCCATAGTCTCCTGGGGGTTTTTATACATTTACTTGCCATTAGGACCATACTTCAAGAAGTTAGAAATGAAAGGTCCGGGGCAACTTTTAGCCAAGAATTCCTCTGAATTTTCCTTTCTGCCAAAAGAGAACTCCTCACTTTGACTCTGTTCTTTATCATTTTTAAGGGAGTTACATGTGAAAGTCTGTCCAGGGCCTGCCGTCAGTTTCCATCTGTGAGGTCATTGTCAGCCGCTAAACCAGCCCAAAACTTCATTTCAAATTTATGTTCACTCAGTTTTGTTTTTAGTGTATCTCATATGGAAATATCTATATCGATTGTTAGCTTAATATTTATTGATTCCTTTGGTACATTGGTAGAAATCCTTTGTTCTTTCATGAGGAGTTGAGTTTTCCTAGCTAATAGTCTATGATGTTCATGCTCTAGTCACAGACCTAATCAGTGAGTGTATTTTACTGGAGGACTTTAGCAATATAACATGAATAGTATTTTAAAATAACTTTCTAGCATTTACTTTGAAAGAAAATTCAATATTAGTGGAAAAGTTAATAAATATATTGACTTTGTGGCCTTCACAGTATCTTGATGATCAAACATGAATTAGATCTAGGGGTCAGTCAGAAGTTCTAGTTCATCATTTCTGAGAGTGGCTTAAGGGTGTATACTTTTGATTTATTTTACTCGAAAAACTTTCTGTTGTGATAAGTAGAATAGATTTTATAAATTCCACACTTGTATAGGGGCAGCAAATCAATTAGAAAATACCAAGTAACAAGTTGCTTTTTGATACTAAGAGCTTATTCATCTGAAATTAATTTCTTTATCTTTACAAATTCAGCAAAGCTAGAGTCTAATTCAGATATAAAAGATTAAAATCTTTTTTTTTTCTCTTTAAATGGCTTTCCCCCCTTCTGATCCACGAAGTGTGTAAAGAATATTTTAGCAAAGTAGTATTTGTGGGTCATAATTTTATTATAAAATTGCTCTTTTTGTGTTGTTTTAGCCAAATAATTCTTTATAAAAGGTGCTGGATTTACATTTGTTGTGTTTCATTCCCTCATCGTAAACCACTTTCATACTGTTCTCATTCAGGTAGTTGGCCACTTAGTTTAAATTTTATGGGCACCTGACAGCTTTCTTTCACCTTGTTTTCTTGAGTTGTATTTGAACAATAGCATTTTCTAAATAAAATAATTTGGTCAAATGCTAGTGAGATTCAAGTAACAAAAAATATTATGTTTATTTTTATTTTTTAATTTTGGTAAAAAGGAAAAAAGGATTTATTCAAAGTTAGCTCCAAGGAAAAGGAGGGGCCCATTTACCTCAAATCAGTATCTTACTGTGTACAGGTATGTTAGGGTCTTTTCTAGAAAGGAGCAGTGGAGGTGGGGAACACAGTGAGACAGTAGACTTGTTCAGGCTTGTTTCATCCCTTCCTGGACCCAAACCTCTCCCTCTGTTGCCTGAGGAAATGAAACTGGACTCGACCTCTTGATGCCAGCATCTGAATATTCTGTCTGCTTACCTGGGCTGGGGAGTGGTAGGGGTAGCTGATTATGCCCTAGGCCCAAGGAAGTTTGCAGAAGCCACAGGTCCCCAAAGGGAGAAAATCTAAATTAAAGTTCTATTTTGAAGGCCAGGTACAACTCCCGACTTGTTCTAGTCCAGCCCTCAATCTTGAGGGCCTTGAGGTGCCACATCATCTGTCTGGCTTTCTCAGGTCAGATTGGCACATAAACTCACTCCCCCAAAGGTAGCTGGAGCACAGGTGAAGGGAAGCCAGATGCTTGAGCCTAAGAAGGTATTTCTAAAGATCATGAAGTCGAGTGTAAAAGAAAGCTAACTAAAGTGAGAAGATGTCTAATCATTACACCTGCTACAAGAGGTTTTTGCTTTGAGGCAATCATGCATAAGAACCCTCTTTCATAATCTCTGTAGCTCTGCTTATTTTTGGTGGATTGATATATAGGTAAAAACTGTTATCAATTTAATTCATCATTCATAGATTGAGTGCCTACAGTATGTTGAGGCTTGAACTAGACTTTGGGACATAAGGATGAATACAGGATAACCCTTGTCCTCAAAGCAAACATTCTACTGGCTAGAAAAGCTAGTAGATATAAATACTATCATATAAATTAACTTGTGCTAATTTTTCTAATATGTGTGATATAAAATCATAGTGAGTAAGTACCAGTGAAAAACTGGCCATTTGCATCATAGGAGCTGAACATTGAAATGTGGGAGGAGTTTTTTTTTACTATGGCTTTGTGTTTGTTCTACTTGCTGTTCAGATTGTAAAAGTAACTAGATGTGGTGATGCATGCCTGTAATCCCAGCTTTGTGAGAGGCAGGAGAGTTGGAAGTTCAAGGCCAGCTTGGGCGACCTAATTTAGTGAGACCTTGCCCTCTTCCCCACCAAGAAAACCAGGTCTGGGAATACGGCTCAGTGGTAGAACACCCTTAGGCCCAGTGTTCAATACTGCCAAAACAAAACAAAACAAAACAGGGTTGTAAAGCTAATTTGGTTGAAGAGTGAATTTTTAAAAATCAGGCTTATAACTACTTTTGCTTTTATTTAAATATTAGTGTGTGTTTTTGGCTTTTGACCTATTTATAAGGCCACTGACATTTTTTGATAAAGCTTTCAGTTTATGTTAAAGTTACATTTCAGTCAAGTGTTTCACACTTCCTTTTTATTTATTGCTATTAATGTAACAGTCTGTAATGACAACATGATCGAACTGAAGGGAAGTTTTTGACTATATAACATCTCAAAGAGAATTCTGCATGTACTAAATAATGTTAAAAGCATACTTAATAGAATAGTAAGTTTGAATTACGTATAAAGGAACCCAAACGTGTGCCAATAAAAATATTATATACTACTATAGCTAATACTTACTTTTACTTAAGTTGTATTAATTAGTAATGTATTATTAATGAGATTCATAGTTACAAGTATTACCATGGAATTCTGAAGAGATGAAAAATGTGTTTTTTGCTTTATCTATGAGGGATGATAAATTATGCTCAGTGCTTCAATCAAACAGTTTTTAAGTTTTCTAGGATGTTTTCAACCCGTACTTGAAGGTAGTCATCTCTCTCCTGGTTTAGGAAACCATGGTCTCAACAGCACTTATGAGTTTGTACTTCTTTTCATTTATGTATAGTGATTTATGTTTGTACTTCTTTTCATTTATGTATTGTTTGGTCTTTGAATGATGACTTTTGTGTATATTACACCTCACAATTTACGTATTTTTGCCCAACTTTTTTTGCAGCCCTCTTTTGGCTGGTCACTTCTGAATATCAGCCCAGTTTAGATTGAAACTTTGTTTCTAAAATATTGTGCTCAGTGTTCCAGTTGCCAATCCTGGGTGCTTCAATAACAAACAAATACTTTCATAAGTCAAATCATAAAGAAGCAGCTGAGCTGGGAAAATATTTCTTGGTAAGTTCACAACATGGATAATGACCCTAATATTTATATTAAAGTAGCAAAGAGGAACAGAGATACAGATTAATAATTTGTGAATCTTTCTTCCATTCTGTGTCTTGGGGCTGTTTGGCATCATGGAAGTGCAGTCATTCGGATCTCATTATTTACCAGTCCTCATGGTAATAATGAATTTCTTTATAAGCTTTGTATGTGAACGTGCGTTTTCATTTCATTTGAGGTTATATAAGCTTTGACCCAGACAGCACATTCATATTTATTGTAAGACTTGGGTTTTGTTTCATGTTAATGATTTCTTACATATAATCTCTGCATAATTATTGCAGATCAGTACAGATTTTCTGTGGCTTGAAAGGTTGCAAGGAATGGGCTCACACTTGAGCACTGAGTTGTAAGTGAGAAGACCTGATCTCACACAGAAATGAATTTATTACATAAAGCACTGTGATCATGAATCAGTTGTTATTATTTTCCTTTTCTTTAATTTTCTTAAATGTGCTCTTACATGTCATTTCCGATATCTATTTCAAATATGGCTAGCTGGGTTTTAAGTCTGAAATACAGATCTTAAGAATAGGATGATCTGTATTTTTCTTCATTAAGTAGATCTTTTCTTAAAAAGTTTTTATTTAGTTTTTCAGAGTGGAACTATACATTTTATTGACGTTATATTTTCAGGATGCTTCATATTTCTAATTTATCTTCAGATAGCAGTGGCTACTGATTCTACTGATTAAAGTTTTACTATTCCCAACTCTGTTCATCAGTGATTTGTACAGTATATATAGGGGAGCTGTGTAAATGAACATGTATTAATCATTTTGTGAAGAGGAACAATTTTGGGTGAAGCAAATTATTTCCCTCTATCTTATCTATTTGGTAATTCTAGGTTCCATATATTGTTATCTTTATTTTATGCAAAATGTATTTATTGAATACTGATAATGCGTAAAGCAGGATAAAGAATTTTGTGACATGCAGAATAAGAACACAATAGTTCTGGGCTCAGGATGTTTCTAGTATAATAATGACACACAGTCACCAAATGAAAAATATAAAATAAGTGCTATAATATTCATGGGCTACAGGGCTGGTCAGTACAGGGTGATAGGAGATGATTAGAGGGGAAACAGGACTTTGAATTTTAGTTGTATAACTAAATGGCTGGGCATCTTCTCAGAGTGCTTCCTCTGCAAATGAATAGAGAACCCAAGCTAAATCTACATGCATCAAACACCTTGCCCTAAATGTATGATAGTCTAAGCCATCAGTCTCCTAACTTTTAAAATGCTGTTCCCAGGGTTGGGGATTTAGCTCAAGTGGTAGAACACTTGTCTAGCAAGCACAAGGCCCTGAGTTCGATCTCTGGCATCGCCCCCCAAAAATAAATAAAAATGCTGTTGCCTTCAGTAAAAGAATTTGAACCTCTGTTCTCATTATGTATATATTTACTTACACTTTATATGTATTGAGCTATTAATATGTATATAGTAAGATACAAATACTGGATGAACACATGAGTAAATGCCACGTTGTTTCTCTGGTATGAGAAACTGAAAGTATAAATAAGGACCAAAATGTATAATAGACATTGTGAAATAGGAAGAAAATGTTTGACGGGGAAGGGGAACAAGGTGGGGGGGAAGGAAGGAGGAGAAAGGAAAAGAAAAAGAGAAAATATGGAAAAATGGGAAAAAAACTGTTGTAAATAAGGAGGGGAAGAGAAGTTGAAGGGAGGTGAGATGAGGGGGGAAAGATCAAGATATAGCATGTACAGGTACAAATTCCCTGTGATGAATGTGATCATTATGTATATCTAAAATGTACCAAAAAAATTAATTAAGTTCTTCATAAAATACAGATTAGAAATTTACAAAGATAAGATATATTGGATACAAAGAAAAATTCTAATACTTTCCTCTCAGCTACTCCAAATGTACTGTCTTGTTTATGTTTTGGGGCTTGAGAACCCTACAATTTGGAGACCTCTAGTCAGAATTGGACAGTGTCACACTAAGTTTAGGTAAGTTCCATTAGATCAGGAACTTTGTATATTGCTGTATCCCAGCACCTAGAATAATGGTGGCAAATCTATGGCATGCATGCTGCAGCAGGCTGTTTGTATCATTGAGAGCTCTAAAAGGTTTGCCATCACTGACCTAGAATGTGGTAGGAGCACAATAAATACTATTGGATGAATATGCAGAATTCAGAGGATTAGTAAGAATAAGTTCACAGTCTAGCTCAGCATAAGGAATCAGGTAAGAATAAGAATATTTTTTATTCATTGCTGTATCTCTTGTGCTTATAACAGTGTCTGCCATACAGTAGGGACTCAGTAAATATTATGTAACTACATGAGGTATGAAAGATGTGTAACTCAGCATAAGGGATCTGGAAGAGGCCATGGATCCATAGACATGAAAAACTAAGTTCCAGGAGGTTCCCTAAAGCAAGATAGTATATGGAGATAGGATGGCTATTGATAGGGAGATAAGCCTGTGAAGGTCAGAGTATTAACAAGAACATTTCTGAGGAATATCTTTAGTGACCTTAGACCTTGAAGCAAAAACTGCAACCATCTTAAGTGGTGAGATATGGATCTTACTCATCTTTGTACCCTGGTGTATTAGGTATTTGATGAATTTTTGTTGACTTGCTCTGAGACCACAAGAATGGATCAAAGTCAACATTAGAGGCCTATGAATGAGTCCTTACCTGAATAAAGCAAAGTCAGTGGTAATATATATATAGATACAGTTTTTGTTTGTTTTTGGCGTTACTGGGGATTGAACCTGTTAGGCAAGTGTTGTACCACTCAGCTATGTGCTCAGCTTTTTTTAAATTTTGAGATAGGGTCTTGCCCAGGCAGGCCTCAAATTTAGGATCCTCTGGCCTCAGCCTCCTGAGTAGCTGGAATTACAGGCATGTGCCTCTACCCCCGGCTACAAATTTGTTTTTAAGCCCCGGCAGTGTTGCCTGTACAGGGGAGCTCCAGTGACCCAAACTGCTGTGGCCCCATTCCTTGTTCCTCATCAGTAAAGCTGGGGTGTATTCTGGAGCATCTTGACCTACACTGTTACAGTTAGGACTGAATTTATTTACAAATCAAATCAAAGAAAGTGTTTTACATATTATGTCCCCCTTTTAGACTATTTTAAATTTAGGTGGTAGAAATTCTAATTTTGTGGTCATAAAATGAATGCATTTTGTCTTTTGTTTTATTGAACATCATCAGAGCTAGAGAGGAGAAACATTTTCTCTCTGAGAAGAAGCTGTGGTGTTAATACTCCCTTTTAGGAGCTGGCTATGGGAAGGCCTCGTTTAGCGATGCCCCACTGGCCAAGACAGGTACCTCCTTTTGTCTCACTTAGCACTTATTTACTAAAAGCAGTTCACATTTGCATAATAAATAACTATTGTATTCTAATTTGCTTTTCTATGCCTTGTAGTAAATGTAGAAACTTACCCTTTGTCCTAACCTTACAGTATCAGTCTGCTCTGCCCAAGCTTCCACAAGTCAATGAAAGTTTGGTGTTTTTTGAGAGCCCTCCTGGATGTCAGCATGGTCTCCAGATAAAGGCTTGAAGAGCAAAGACGTTTTTGCTCTCATCTTGTTAGGCATTAAGTTATGAGATCTTTATTGCAAGCCTGTCACTAGTATTGTAGAGCAGTAATAATATCTTATACTTTTTATTGCCTCTTAGAGTTTGCATTGTGATTTCATTGATATTATCTTATTTGTTCTTTATAACTGTGCTGTGAGGTGGATAGTAGGCTACCATTGTTTCCATCTCTCAGGTGAAGATACAGGCTCCAAGTTAAATAGTTTGACTGAGTTTGCAGTGGGTTCTCTGGGTCCAGAACCTGCAGATTCTGGCTGTTAGTCCAGAGAGCCGCCCCTGGTATAGCACAGAGTTTACCTTCATAAAGGTCAGATTTATTGTTTTTCTTTAGTTATTTTCAACTTGGTCGATTATGGTAAATACCTGGAATAGCAGTGATTTAGAAGATATGCTTGTTAATTTGTTCAGACTCTATGGGCTGCAAAATGCCTGACATAGTTAAATCTGTTTTGCATTTAAATAAGTCTTCTAAGATTGTATGAAAAGTCTGTCCATTTGACTTTTTTTTTCTTTTTTTGTGGAAAATTACCTCACCCTGACAAAGAATGAACTTTGAAGTATATTATATGTTGGGATTCTTATTTGAGATTTGGGTTGTAGTATTAGGATAATTTGTTTCCCGGTGAGACATTTCTGAAATTGTAATGAAAATTATCTGGAAAATATGATTTGATATCTAAATATCTGAACTATTCTTATTTCCGGAACACATTCACTTCATAATTTGATATGGACCAGTATTTTCAGAGAAGTTAAGGCAAGTGCTAGTGCTCTTTCTCTTTAAGTGTACCATGCATTTTAATTTGGCACTTGGTAAAAGGAAAGGTTTCAGAGGCTAGTTAGAGAGTCTAATATGGTTCTGCCAACTATAAAAGGGAAAGCATTCCTATCTAAAAGTTATTTCAGGATCAGTTATTCAATAACATTTTATATAATACAGAGGTTTTATTTGTTAGGATCTTATCTTCAAGTTCCTCAAGAGTATAAAGAGATCTAATAATTATTTTACTGTGGGAGAATGATAAAAAATTGATTACATTAGACTTCCGTAAGTTTTTAATTTAAATATTTAAGGTTTTGCACATTACTTAAGGTGTTTGTTTTTATAGATTCTCTTCAACTAATTTTTATAAGCTATATTTGAGTACTTATACAGTCTTTGAGACATGGTATGGTAGGGGCTAAAGAAATTTGTTGAGAAATTGTAATTTGACAAAACCAAAAGGTGTGTTTATTGAAGAAGGCATATAACAATGGGAGAAGTTGAAACCGTGAACTTTCTCTTCTTTAGTTTGGCCTTTCATTTAAAGTGGAGTCTGAACATAAAAGTCATGAGAATAGTTAGGCAGAGTTCTTCTCTAGCCTCAGTTTCTCTGGAGTGTGGCCAGTGCTCCCACTCTTCTTTCTGCCTTGCAACAACCCTCTGAAGAAGGAATTATTATCTCCATTTTAAAAGTGGGAACTGAGTCTTAGAGGCTTGCTAGCTCGCCAAGGTCATTCTTCTGGTGAGTGGTGGTGCTGGCATTCCCAGCTCATTCTGTCTACTGAGGCCACACTGGTCATCACTCCCTGCCTTATCCTGCCTCTTGTGCTTACCACATGCATTTGCACCATTCCATAGTGCATGGACTGTCTGGAAGCTACTGAATTGTGATGCTTCATGGGCTTAAAACATGGCTTTCCAGCTCAGGATAAAATGGTCTTTTCTCTGTGTTCTTACGACATCAAGCAGATTGCCATATACAAAATTGCTCCTCAGTAACTTTTTCCCTTCCCTTCCCTCCCTCTTTAAATTTTATTCTTTTCTTTTGTGGTACTGGGGATTGAACTCAGGGCCTTCACACACATTCTCAGTCCTTTTTTATTTTTTTAATTTAAATACAAGGTCATGCTAAGTCACTGATTTGATTGGGCTGGGCTGGAACTTCCAATCCTCCTGCCTCAGCCCCCCAGATGCTGAGATTACAGGCATGTACCACCACACCTGGCTACTAACTTGTTTCTTGAATAATTCCAAGCATAAGACAACTTCTATCAGAACTATATACAGATTAAATATATGTGATTTAAAAAAATAAACATTGTGCCACAATATAAAGAAAAACATAGTTTTAGAGTCATTAACTTTAAAGAGAATAAAAGAATCTTAATTCTAAATGAGATACGACAGATGATCTCAGGGTAGTACACACTATCATTTTAAATTTGAAGAAGGCAGTCTCCCAACTGAGGAAATGGGAACCCAGGCTGAGGGCAGAGCATAATTCAAGATGCAAGACTTCTTGGTTTGGTGTTTTTCTGCAGAAATCAGCTTAGTTCCAAAATGATGCAGTCAAAATTCTTAGCCAACTGATGGCACCATCTACGTGACAGGAATATGTGACTTACTGTTTATAAATGGTTAAAATGATTTAAGAACTAAAACATTGTGCATCGTTAGAATGAAACTATATGTACTACATTATACATATTGCTTTGAAGTCATTTTATCTTAAGGATTGATTTCTAATTTACTTAGTGGTATAATGTGATTTTGGTAGCTAACAGGTAGTAAATTGGAACATGGCTTCGGCAAAGCTCCCTGAGTCCTGTGAAAACAGAGCAAGAATTTGCAAAACAATAACATTGTTAGATGGCATGCCAGTTTATCAAAGGCCCTAAGTTTATTACAGTCTGATGTTAGGAAAAACCATCCCAGCTTCATAGCAGCTCATCCTAATCTTAAGCAGAAGAGCTTTTAAAAGTTGTTCTAGGACTGTTAGATTTGTTCTGTTCATGAAAGTATAAATTGCTCAAAGATGATCAGGAGAAAATCTGTAAAACCTTTAGCAGCTTTAGTTGTGAAAGTGATTTAACTGATTTGTGTATTGTATTGCCCCATGGTGGCCTTATTAAGAAACTACTATAGTGAGACATAGTGACCTTGTCATTGTGACTTAATCCACTGAAATAGATATGGACTAAACGTTAATGAGTTAAGACCCCAGATAATATTTTGGAGGTTAATACTTATGTAAGTTTCATTTGGCGGAAAATAGCCTGTCTTCTTCAGTTCAAAGGAGAGGCCTGGTGTTCCTTATCCGAGCTCTGTTCCTGGGAATTTGCCTAGGGAACAACCATCATTCAGCTCCGAACTCCCAGTCAATTAGAGGCAGGCAGTCTTGGCAGCTGCCACCTTATTCTGTTTCTTTGTGTAAATTAGAAAAAAGATGCATTTTCTTGAGATACTTTATTTCCAGATGTTGGGCAATTGTCATAATACTGTGGAATGGTTTTCTTAGAACAAGACACTGTACTCCCCTCTGGCCACAAGTTGTGGTAAATGTGCAGACTTGTCTCTGGTGTGAATGGCGCCCCCTCAGTTTGTACACAGCACAGCTTGCATGGATGCATGCAGAGACCCTGTAGGTCGTTATATCTGAGGAAATCATGTCTTTAGACATCAGATAGTAAAATATCATATCTAAAATCTATACATATATTACAGTAATATAAAATGCTAGCTATTTATGAAAACCATTAAAAATTATAAACATAAGTCATGTAAATCAAAGGATAGGTAGTAGAGACATTACTTCTGCAGTGCGGTACTGACAACAGGCTCTACATGTTGTCACACTTCTCCTGACCCAACTGCTTTATTGTATTTTCAGAGTTAGTCTGTCTTTTAGAGTATGATTAAAGAAGAAAATTTTCTGACCTTTATAAAGGATCTTTCCTTTATTAGATGGGTGCTGTAATAGAATGCAAAATGACTTTAAGCATCTATCTCTTTTATCCATCATTAAAAGTTAATTGTCACATCATGTAAGTGCAACTCGATGGGATTTTAACATAACCAAAAATTGGCAGCCTGTGATGAAGAAGGTATGCTCTGTGAGGATTTGAGCTAAAAGAATGAAAGTAAAAATGAACCTTTTATAAATTTTAAGTGGCAGCTAAATGGAAATAAAAGCTTTTAATTTTTGTGGGCGAGCGGTGATAGCATATCAGTACCTTATGTTTAGCTGGAAGCAGACGTGCTGCCTGTCTCACTCAAGGGGGCTTTTGGGGCCACTGAGGACTGTACAGACTTAATTCCCTTCATATTTGGAAAGATAGCCATGTCACCTTTATCTTTATGCTAGGCCATGGAATATTTTTAATTTCAAAAATTAAAAAATTTTTTTTGCAGCCCTGGGTATTGAGCACAGGGCTTCATGCATGTTAGGCAAGTGCTCTGCTATTCAGCTCTGTGCCCAGCCTTTTTTGCTAAGTCTCCCAGGCTGGTCTGGAACTTGTAGTTTTCTTTCTCAGCTTCCCTGGTAGCTGGGATTAAAGGCATGTGCCACCACTCCCAACTTGGAATTATTTCTTAACAACAGCAGTAATGACTTTTCTGACTCTTTAAGGAGTGTCAATTGGTAAGATATTCAGCAGGAAATCCATTACCCTGTCTGTGGCTGGGGTAGTTTGTGTGCTGTCCTGGTCAGGTTTGCATCTTGCTCCGAACATAGTGATGTTGCGTTGAGTGGTTAAAATCACAGTTCTGCTGTTTTGCTAGGACTTTCATTGGCTCAGTGATGTGGTCATAAAACACAGGGCTCCAAACAAAGATTTTGAAATGGTACTCTTTTACCAGCCCTTCTCACAGTTTGGTAGAAAGGGCAGTAAAATGTTGCTGGTTTGTAAAAACGAGAGTCTGCTTGTGTCCAGTAGTTAAAAGGTGCTAATTGTTTCTAGTAGGAATATTACACATGAAAACCTTTAGGTAATTCTGAACCCTGTACAGTACTTTTTTTTAGGTTCCACTGGCTAATGATCACTTTTCCTGCCCAGTAAAACCTAATTTATCTTCAGCTTTCTCACCAGCTTCCTAGCTCTCAGCAGATTGATAATGTTTGTTTGAATCAGCACACTCTTCTGTACCCTCTGAAAAGCCAGTTCTGAGACCTGGAGCCACACAGAGTTTGCCAGGATATTAATTCTTCTCTAATCATTTCTGCATGTAAATTATTAGTCATTTTATTTTTATAGTGTTAAAATTTTAGGAAATTTTAGTGTGGGTAACTTACAGACCATAGTTTTTAAAGCCTGTAGTTAGTTATAACATGCTAGTAGTTAGTTGCTTGTTTTTGGATACATAAAACCTAGATTCTTTAGATTCGTGATACATGGGGCTCTGTGATTAAATAAAGCATTATCAAATGATTTTACTGACAAATCTTTATAGGCATACATTATCTTATTTAGACAGAACTACTATAAGAAATTTATATCAGAAGCCCTTTCTTGAATTTTTATTACCTTTTTATTTCATGGAAAGGATTGGAACTTCTGAGTTAAATAACACCAAAAAACCTTCTTAAAAACCCCATAGCAATTATAATGTTAATCCAAGAAAAATATTTTTGTTAACTATATCATATTAAATGTATAAATTAGATATTCGATCATGGTATTTGGGACCAAAAAAGCTATCATATTTCATTTCATTGTATGTATGTGTGTGTGTGTGTGTATGTGTAGGGTTTTTTTTAATACTTGAAAGTGATGTATGTTTCCTTTATCCATTCCAACTACTACTTTATTTTAGAAGGTAAAGTAATTATATTGATTTGCTAAATAACTTCTTACTCAACCAGTTTCTGTTATGGTCTGTTAACATAACTGCTCTACTAGCTGATTTATTCTGACATGAGAGTAATGAGTATTTTAGGTAAACTTCATAATGTTCAAGATCGTTTGAAAGATTAATCAATGCTTGTTTCTTTGCTTTAAAAATGTGTAAGTGCTATTCAATTAACAATTACCTAAATTGTTTTTTATTATAATGAGATAATACTAGAAAGCATTTCCCCAGATACTATGAAATAAAGCTTGAATATCATCAGTGAAGATTTATAGCTTTGACTCTTAGCTATGGGTTAGGGTGATGGCATAAATCATAATGTACTGCATAATTACAAAAACTGGAAAGAATTTATGATGATTCTAAAACAGTATCCTTAGTAAATCAATGGTATTGATGGCCATTCACTAAATATCTGTTCAGTAAATGAAATTATTGAACTTTATCTTATTTGTATAGGTGATGCTTATGCTTCACATGACTTGTCAGTACCTAGTTCAATCCTATTAAGTAAATGGGCATTCATGGATGAATGAAACATAAGACAAAATTTAGTTGTGCAGGCTCTTTTGACTTAACTTGTTTTTGTTTTTTTTTTTGGTGCTGGGGATCGAACTCGGGCCCTTGTGCTTGCAAGGCAAGCACTTTAAAACCACTGAGCTAAATCCCCAGCTGACGTAATTTTAAGATCTATTCAGAACTCTATCAGACTCCCGTGAAGCCTATCCCAATTGTTTTTGTTTTATATTTGTCCTACCTTTCAAGAAATGAAAAAATATAATACTAAATCTGTACCCACTATCTATTTGTATACTAGGCACTCTTTTGTATACTTTTAAATATCCCATCTTACTAAAGATCATAACAAATATTAGTCCTAGACGTAATTTATCCAACCTCCTCTCCCTTCTCTTATATTCTATCTGTTTTTCTTTTCTTTGTTCTTTTCTTTCACAAGTTTTCAGACTGAAGCTCTAAGAGGATGAGTTACCTACCTGGATCCACACTGAAGGGGCCAGCATTCATCTAAGTCCAAAGCCATTTTGCTTTTCATGGTCCTCACTTACCTAGCAACTTGTACACCCAAACTCTTTAATTTCTGATTTCTGGGGCCGTTGCTTGTTTTCCTCATTTGCTTGGCTTCTTAAGATTTATAATAAAGTTCTGGACCTGGCCGCACTCTCAGAAATCTAATTAAGTTGGTCTTTTAAATATCTACTTGTGAGGCAGTGTAGTTTAGAAGTATAATCATGTGTCAGACACCTCTTATTTGAATGTCATCCATGCCACCTCTTAAAGCTGTGTGTATTTTGGCAAAGCACTTTAACTCTTATATGGTAGTTTCCTTGTCTGTAAACAAGAAAAATAATAGTTGCCTTTGAAATCATTTTGAAAATTAACCGATACAACCCATAAAAAGCACTCAAATGCTTTGCCTTTAGTCACTTAGCATTATGATATAAATAAATGTAGGCATATAGATTTATACTTTTTTTTGCAGAAATGACACTCTTGTCTCTGTTGTTAGATGTGTTCTATGTTTGTGTTTATGTTTGCATTGATATGTCTATTCAGAAGTGTAATATATGATCTTATATTTATGAATAAAAAAGGAAGTTTCAGAAGACAAGTAGTTTTTTGGGTGGTGATCATAGGTGGTAGAATACCTATAAAGAAAATGCTCAAAATTATTGAGATAATAAAATAATTACAGCATTTATTCACCAGCCATTACTGTGAGATATTCTCTGTTCTACTGTAGGACTATAGTAATAATAATAAAGTGGTTAAAAATGTTGCCTGTATGGAGTATACTTTCTAGTGCAGAAAAACAGACAGTAAATAAGCTGTGTGTTATGTTAGATGGTTATATGTTACAGGAAAAATAAAGCAAGGTAGGGAGGAAAAAGAGTGAGAGTCACACTTTCTGGGTGTTTTGTGATTAGATGGGGTCCTACCCTGTATGGCATTGTACCAGTCCAGGAGGGGTGTGTCCAAGGTGGTAACCTGGTGTTGACCTCAGGGATAGCCTGTCCTCCTCTGAGAGCTGCATGTCTTTTTCTACACACTTTTAGAGTGCTTCTGGCTCTTTTGGAGACATTCATGTTCAGCATGAAAGGTTTTACAGGAGTTGTACCTGGTACAGGCTCTGATAATCCAATGTTAGGTTTGGAAGTGGGTGCTTGGTACTCTGGATTGTTTTCTCTATAGTTGGCAGAATTAGGGGCAAATCATGTGCATTTTTTGCAGCTAGCTGCTCTAGCTATTTATTTTTTTTCCTTTTTTAAAAATTCATGATTGCAGTCAAGTGAGCTAGTAAGTAGGCCTTTTGGATTGAAAAGTGTCTTAAGCAAGTGTGCTGCTCTTAATTGCCTTCTTTTTTATAAAAATACTGCATGGATGGAAGGGTAAATTTAAATTTTAAATAATCTACAAAGAGCCAGGACAAAGGAGAAGCAGATTAGTGTTGAACTAATACTCTCTTTTCAGAAATCCTTATGGAAATAAGTGCTTGTCTATGCCCCATTCATTCATTTATAGTTTAATCCGTTAATTGGTTTTCAGCATATGTTTATTGAGCATCTACTGTGTTCTAGGCACTGTGACTATTACACAGCACATCAGATTGGTAAAGTATATCCGTGTGCACAAGGAATGTATAAAACAGGAATGGAGAGGAAATATGGGAATAATCTTTCTTTGTTGTTTTTTTTTTGTTTTTTTTTTTGGGGGGGAATAATCTTATAAGACCTGAATGAGGTGCAAGGGGAAGAATCTAGCACATGACTGGCTATAGTGGATTGTCAGCATCTGTGCACACCTGTGTTGACTCTTGGATAAAATAGTCATTCAGGAATTGTAGGGATAGTATGGTAAAGGAGGTCAGATTTGGAACCCAGTAGCATTTGACTTCATTATAGGGAGAACCTCATGGAGGCTTGAAACGGGCCTTGAAGATTGAATAGGATTTGAGCACATTCTCAGGTGTGCGGGAGATTAATTTATTTGGCTTTGCATTTTTTTTCAGGCAGTACTGAATAGGCTGACAGTATTTGTTAGGTGAATAAATAAGGGGAAAAGGTGGTCCTGGCGAGTGGAAAACTGCAAGGAAAAGCGTGCCAGAGACTGGGAGGTACAGGGGAACTTAGGGGCTCAGCCATGATTCTGTTCAGCTGGAGAAAGGGCGAATGGGCTTCAGGTAGGATGAGGTCAGATCCTGGGGGCGTAATCGCCAGGCTGTACAGTGGATGATCTGTCCAGCCTGTGCTGGCGATGGTGGATCGGGGTGGTTGGCAGGAGCCGCAGGTGAGGAGACTGTTACCACATCAGAGCTGGAAGTAATTAGAAACTCATCTCAGGTGGCCGAAGGGACCGGCAAAGCATGTTTTGAGCCAAGTGGTATTTTAGAAGCTGAATTGACAGCATGCTAAAGTACTTAAGCTGTAGCTCAGTGTATGATTTTGAATGCCACTTTTTGCTCTATAGGAACTCTTTTTGAGAAAATGAAAACATCAAATCAAATTTACTGGAACAACTTTTCTGAGAGTTTAGCACTATCTAAGTCATTCTCCCAAGGGCCCTTGTAAACATTATGAAAGAAAAAAATGTTAAGTAAAGTTGTTATAGCAATGTTTAGGTAATTTACTGCAGAGTTCAATTTTTACATACTGTAAGTATATTTTTATACTGCTTTGGGCCTTTTGTATAGTCTATGTTATACCACACACACACACAAACACACACATACACAAACCAGAAAAGGAGAGAAGAAATACAGAAGTAACCACAAACTAGCTGCTTACTTGATGCTGCATGCATTATGGATTAGTAATGAAGCCCAGTGATAACATTTTGTTGATTTTTATGTGAAAATTCTTTATCATTAGTCTGATAAAGTGTATTACCAGAAAGCATTTCAGTTTTTTTTCTTTCAAAGAAACATTTAGAATAGCAGTGATGTTTAAAATTTATTTAGTACAATATGTTTTTGAGCATCTACTGTGTTACAAGCACTGTGAATGATACAGAGGTGATAAGGGTAGGTAAAATATATCCTTGTGCACAAGGATGGATAGAACAGGAAGGGAGACAAATACAGGAATAACTTTCTTAGACCTCAGTGAGATACAAGAGGAAGAATCTTCCAAAAAAATCACCTCAGGTTTTGCCTTCACATCTAGTAGAAATGTATAGCACTGTCTGAAGAGAGAGTATAGAAATATAATGTGCGTGATCCTGTTCATTATCACAAATTTATTATATTAATATGATTATGTTAACAGTATATAATTCTGAAAACTGCTAAGCCCAGATTCTGCTTTTGTATTACCGAGGTGAGTAACCTGTGCCAGGTATCTTATTTCAGTAGACCTCAGTTTTCTCATCTGTGATAGAAGAGGTTATGCTGGCAGGTGTTAGAAATGTCCTCTCAGGAGTAATTTCCTGAAACTATTCCATCAGAGCCACAAGGGGAAGACTCGCCCATGAACATAGTCAAATTGTAATGGCAAATTCAAATGATTTGGTATTTCTCACAAGTTCCTGAGTTGGGTTTTTTTTTTTTTTTCATGTGGGAGGGCGAAAGACCCCATGTTTACTTTAGTTGAAGAACATTGGGCTTTTCTAAGCAAAGCGCATGGTGCAGGGAAGATACCCCAGTAAATAATTCCTGGGTTTGTTTTAGCTGTGTGAGAGGTTAGTGTGCTAGCAATTACTCTTGGACTTGGTCTGATCCAATGCTCATGTTTGAGAAGCAATTAAAACAACTCTTATTCAGAAGTAAACTCTTGAATGGGTGAGCATAAAAACCATTATATTCACTGAATGAACATTTATTGAAATCCAATAAATTGCCCGGAGGGCATGGTAGAATAAAACCCTGAGAAGTATAAGTAAATTAAAATGGATTCCCCCACCAACTTCCATTTAGTAGGAAAAAAGAGCGTTAAAGACTTGGAACAGATAAGTTTTACTCCAATATTACAGGTGGAAAAATGTGAAATCAAGTGTTAAATCTAAATCATTGTTAAAACTAACATTATATATTTTTTTAAAATGTCCAAATCAGTAAAAATACTTGAAAAAATTAAGATAATAGGACTCATTCTTGTTTTCCCTTCCTCAACTAAAGGTTATTTCTTTTGAGGTAGGATGATGAATTCTCATCTGGTTTCTTCCTGTTTCCCTTGTTCAGGTCAGAAGAACAGGGACATTTCATCTAGTCTCAACAACCATGATGGAGGCGGGGAGACGGGTAATTGCTAAGGATATTACAGCTCTAGTTACCTAGGGATTTATAGCTCAGAGCCATCTTTAGCCATTTTTGTTGAGGCAGTAAAGGCCTAGTTTTACCCACTCTGTAAGTGCTGTACTTCATTTGACTTCAAAAGGAAAAAACAAAAACTTGATTTCAGAAATTTTATTTTGGAGTAACAGAGTGACATCATATTGCTAATGGTCTACTAAACTGCTAAATTTGCCGAGTTTGAACTGAATAGTTAATAGTGTAACTACTTAGAAAAGTTTCGTTTACTTGGTGTGTGGACATCCCATTCTCGTTGTATTCTACTGATGAATTTAACCATTTTACATAAATTTTTCTGTATTAATACTTTTTATTGTTATCAAATGTTATGTACTAGACAATAGAACAGTGATAGATATTTCGAATCATTTTATTTAAATTTATAGCATCACTATGATGGAAATAATATTCATGTAACTGTTTTCTGAGTTTCAGGATGTTAATTCTGCTTATTCTGACTCCAGAATCTAAGTCAGTGACCAGTTAACCACTTTTTCTCCTGCTCCCAAGAAACTGTGGCTAAAATCTAAGCTTGTGGTTTTTAATGCATAAACTGAAGGACAGATTGAATAGTTAAGGGTTTTATCTGTGAGGGCAGCGTGTAGGAAGAGAGATGCATTTTAGAAGCTGAGGTAACGCCAAGAAAACCATAGCAAGCACGAGAATCCAAATCAGCAGTGCAAAGATACTACATCATACACTGGAATGTAGATAAAGAGGCAAAGGAAGCCTTAAGGTCTAGCTATGAACTACTACCTCTCAGGTCTGTTCCTGAACAAATCAGAATTTTCAGAGTGGGATCCAGGAGTGTGTAGTTTTAAAGTCTTGCTGTTGATTCTGATATGAAGCAAATGCTCATAGGAAACCAAATAAGCCTATGGAGAGGGTAAAGTGGATGAAATAGGATTTGGGATCTAAACCCAGGAGCGCTGGGTTTGTGGAGGGCTATGCCTTTTCTGAAAAACAGAAACTAAAGATTAAGGAATGAAACAGACAAGGATTGAGGGACTATTGAATACAGATTCGGGGTACTAGTCATTATTAATTTTTAAACCTTTTTCCTGCCTGTTGTGGAAAATAAATTCATCTTTTTCTCTCACATTATCTAAGTATACAATGGTCTGTCTTAAAGAACCTGGTACCCAAAGAAGTTTGTTGTAAATAGACTGATATCATTTTACTTGTTTTCTAACCACAGTATTCTAAGCAAAAAGTTTACTGAGTTTAACTTATACATATTCCATTAATTCTTTAAATAATTTATTCTATTTAGTTTAGATTTTGAATTCCTAAATGCAGTCAGCCTTTAATACGCTTAAGTTCCACATCCACACTTTCACCTAATTATAGATAGAAAATAATCAAGAAAAAATTGCATCTGTACTAAACATGTAGTCTTTTTCTCAATGTTGTTATTCCTTAAACAATATAATACAATGATTATTTATATTGTACTAAGTATCTCAAGTAATCTGGAGATGGTTTAAAGTACATGGGAGCATATCTGGAGGTTATGTGAAAATACTACACCATTTAATATAAGGAATTTCCACATCCCTGGGTTTTAGTATCTGCTGGCTGAGAGAAGGTGTCCTGGAATCAGTCCCCTGCAGATAGCCCGGAATTATTGTACTTATTTCTTATTTTGAGGAGTTGCTAAATTGCCCAGTCTGGCTTGAATTTCAGCTCCTCTTGCCTCAGACTTCCATAGTGCTGGGGTTAGAGGTGTGCACCACCATGCCTGGCTTATTTTCTAGATTTCTAACTACGTAGACTGTGTTATTTCAGGAAGATAATAGTATTTTAAGTGTGTTTTGTGATTTGTTGTTGTTGTTATTGTTGGTAATGCTCCAGGTATGCCATTGCCCTGAGTCATTTTGGAGGTGTGGTTATAACTCACAGTTTGTGAATACCTTAAACTTGCAAATGGTAATTTTTCTCTAAAACTTGGAGTGATAAAAAAGAAAATAGGTAAATATTTGAGGAAATGGAAGTGCTAATTATACTGACTTGATCTTTACACATACACAAATATTACGTATCAATTAAAAAAAGAAAAGGGAGATGTTATAGAAGCAAATCTGTGAGAATACGGTCAAGTGGTATTGAGCCTGAGGAGTCTATCTTCAGGCATTTTTATTCATAGAAATTAATACAATGTCATTTTTGCCTTTTCTATATTGTCTGAAACTCTCAATTACATAAAAAATAATTTTGGCAAGAAGTAAGTCCATGTAAACGACAAGATGACTTTATCTTAACATGCAAATCTATACTTTTTAAAAAATATGATCTTTGTTTCTACTTTTCTTTGTAGAATGTTTCTGCTAGACCAGATGTCCTATTTGAAGTTGAGTTGCTTAGTTTCCCATCTCCTATATTAACCATCCTTACTTGTATGTAGTCTAATGGATTTGAGTAGAAAGAGTAAGAACAGGATGATTTGGCCAAATAATAGGATCTGGTTAAAACACTTATATTTGTCCCTTGGCTTACGGTTTTAGATTTATCAAGTTTAGAAAGGAATTCGTTGATTTCTAAGGGCAGTTTAGCAAAGGGAAAATAATGTACAAATGGCAAAATGATTTGCCCAACTCGGCTTCTTCATTAAAGACCCAAAAAAGCTTGGAGGCTGCCTTGTCCGCTTTTTATGAAGGCATTGATTTCCACAGTCATATCACTGCTATGGTCATAAAAGTGCAACAAAAAATATTAATCAGACAGAAACTGAACTCTAAAAATGGTGTCCTGGAAATACCATGTTTCTTGGTTAGAAAGGTGTGAGTTAAAGAAACCCTGGAGAAGGGCGTCTGTAATGCTGCTTAGATGGAAAGCTGGTCATGAAGAAGGTGCTCTTTTCGATTGTGGAAGTCATTTCTGGTTTCATCCTCCAAAATCGTAGATAAAGCAACAAAAGATTATTCACTCAAATTCTTGTGAATTTAAATGCGTAGTCATGTTTTAGGGTCTTAAAAATTTCTGAATACATATTTGTCCCTCTTGCATGTATGACTGTCTTAAATATTAGGACAGAAATATTATAAACTGTTGTGTCTATAAAAAATAATAGAAAACACATAGTTCTACAAAAATATAAATCAGTTAGTTTATGGTAGAAAAATAATGGGACATTGTGGCACGTAGGAGGCTCTGGAATGTATCTATAGTCTTATGAGGTCAAGAAAGCCTTGTCTTTTCACAAGCCCTGTCTCCACTGTCAGATCAAGTACTGGCCTGAGTGACTTAGGGGGCTCTTAGCTTTGTGGTTTATATGCTCTGATATCATATCACTCTTTGCTGCTATCCTCCAGGTCCCTCCAAGACACAGGACTTGGCTTTCCATTTTAGAAAACTGTTGGTTAATAAAACACACTGCCTGTTTGACTGTGTGAGTCAGTACATGCTTTGTATTATATAAAAAATTATTCATATTAGTTTCATAATTTTAGTGTATATATGTGTGTCTTATTTTATTAATTTTATTTTATTTTTGAATTAGATGTTATTCCGATGCTGGTTTTGAGCCAGAACCATTTTGCTGAGCAAACTTTCAGAGTCCTTCTACCTGCAAGAGAGTATTGCATAAACATGCTAAATGTGATGCAGCTTTATATGTATTTGGTAACTTTCTGCAGTTATTTCTTTAATTAACAAACCAATGGGGCTGTCCCACTAGGGCTACTGTGGTTGTGGTGATTTTTTCTTGTTATTTTTTTTTTTTTAAAGATTGCTGTAGGAGGCATATGATAAGGTATAGACTGTCGTATTTGATAATCCTACCGTATCACTCATTGAAGTAAATTTCCAAAGAAGGCTCAATTCACATAAAATAACCAAGAAGACACTGGAAAAATTTTTAGGAACCAAATATCTTCGGGTAGATTCTGGCACTGTCGCTTAAATAAACCTGGAAGGAATCATTAGAGGGAATTTTGAGTCACTTAGTGTTGTGCTTCTCAAAATTTTCTCCTAACGTACCTGGATGGCAGAGGGGCGTAAACTCATATTCTTTTTTTTTTTGTAAACTCATATTCTTATGAACTTGGGGGCGATAGCCCGTATTTTGCTAGCAGGAGCTCAGACTTGTTGAAGTTTCTATAGTGCTTTACCTTAAAAATCCATTTGAATGTTGTATCATATTTTATAATATATACTTTGTTTTTCTTCAAGTTAAGGTAAAATTGACATATGGAGAAATACAGATAGTAAATATACAATTATATTGTACATGGGTATAATCAGATCTTGTCAAGAATATATCTACGTGTTTTAACCTACAAGTAATGCTTGAATTTATTTTCCGTCAAGAAAATTTATGTCCTGGGAATATTTACCTTTTTCATTTTGTGACTTCTACTGGTTTTGCCACTCTAGATTCCCCAGGGATGGCAGTGGACAATGGCATGACTATTCCATTTTGAGAAATGTGCGTTTCATCGACAAGGTAGCTGTGTAAAATGTTAATGGAGTTTCTTTAGCTAAGTCTAACATTAGCATGAATCAACTAATGCCCATTGTTCACTGAAACACCAAAAAATTCCTGGTTTTTTAATTGCAGCAGATTATCAAGTCAAGAAATAGATGTGTAAACAGAAAGATTCATTGTTTTTGCTGGCAATCTGTTTTCTAGTAAGGTCCTATCTATATGTGTGGGATCTACTATTTAATTCCTTTAAAGCCCTTTCCAAGATGAATGTGACACCTTTCTAGTACTCACCCTTTAGGAGCCCCATTAACAGCCCATTCCCAGCTTTTGCTCCATGTCTTGACTTCTTTCTTCCACATTGACTGCAGCAACTGTGATTGAGTACTTACATTTATCTTCTCTAGAATTTTTCAGGCAACAAATATTGAGACCTTTTTCAGTGGAGACCAAGGGTTCTTATATGTGCACAATACCTTACACTCAATAGATTGATTTCAGTGGTCAGTATTGGTGTTGGGTAGTAAAGAAAATACAAAGTTGATTAGTAATAGACCCTGTGTTCAAGCAATGCTGGTAATATTGAGGGAACTATTGATAGTAACTAATATTTATTAAGAGCTTTTTATGTGTCAAGTATTATTCTAAGCTTATTGAAGATGTCTGATTTTTCTTTTATCTACAATAATCATCTGAGTTAAGTACTGATAAACCCTTTTACATTAAGAAGCTTTGTGTCTTAGGCTAGTTTTTCCACGAAGCAGAGCCTGAGGTGCGGTTTCTTGTGCAAGTGGTTTATCAAGACAGGGTTCTTGGGAGCTGGATGGGGAGGGCAGTGGCTTTGCACTAGCAGTGTGAATGTCATCTGTTAGAGTCACACATTCTCAGGTCTCACTTCAGCATCCTGAATCTGAAACCTGGGGCGGGTTTGGGGCTGGACAGCAGCCTGTGATGGAATTAGACAACCAGGTCATTGTAATTGATGCTAAGATTTGAGAACCTGGATTTGAGGAAGAAGTGAGGCAAAGATGTGGATTCTGCCTAGCCTGCTGTTGAGAAAGAGGGCCACCTTGATACGCTATCAGACATGTGTTGGCTGTGGGGAGCTTTCATGAGAGACAGAGAAGTATGATTTCCCAGGTTCTCTGGGCAGAGTGCCCCTTGTGCAGCTGTTAGTATCGGGCACTGACAGCAGCTGGCAGTGGGTATGCTGGCGAGGTAAATGGGTCTGGGCGGGGCATCAGCGTCCAATACACCTGCGGTCCAAGGACGTTATGGAACGAGTTCAAAGTCCTGCAGCTAAGAATGGGGTTTGAATTTAGGCAACCTTATCCCGGAGTCACCTGCCCGATCATTAGCTGTACTGTCTCCTGTGGTCAGAAAAATCACAGCAGAAACAAAATGGTCATGAATAAAACAAGGTATTCAGAGGAGGGATTTGCTTCTGAGTAGGAAGAAATAGGAGTTATGAAATGGGTGGTGTTTGATTTTTCCTTGAAGGGTAGGATAAGATCTGGACAGAAGGAATCGCCTGAGAAAAGGCATAGTGACATGTGAGTGTGTGGATTTATGTGTAAGAAAGCTGGTCATTCTGTTTGCCTTTGATTTGGCATACCAACAACTTTGCTGGGAGTTGTTTAGCCTTGGTTTGAGGCCAAGTCATGGATATCCTTAGATGCTAGGCAAGTGAAGATTTTTAATCAAGAGGTGATACAGAACTATAGTTGAGAAAAAAAATTAGTGTGACAACAGATGTGTAGGATGAAATTTAGGAAGAGAAGCTAGGGATAAGCAGAAGGAAGACAAGTCTGGAAGCAGTCAGTATAGGGGATAAACTAGGACCTGCTGTGACAATTAAACTGGAAAAGAAGAAACAGATAAAAAAAAAAAAGACATTACAAAGGAAGCAATATGGGAGTTGGGCGACTAAATTAGTGGAAGCCATTGAAGATGCTGGCTGCCTGAGGGGGTGCCAATGCTTTTACACACTGGTGGAACTTCTGAGGTAGAGGCTTAGAAAGAGGGCAGAGATACTGCGTTTCAGGTTCAGAAGTGGAATTTGGCCAGCAGTATTCCATGTCAAGGAGCTAGAAATGCCAAACTCAACACAAGGCTGGATGGAGCTTGGATATGTAGCTTTAGAAGATATCATTCGAGTTAGGCACCATGGTGCATACCTATAACCCCAGTACTCTGGGAAGCTGAGGGACGAGGATCACAGGTAGGAGCCCAACCAGGGCAACTTAGTGACTTAGTGACCCTGTCACAAAATAAAAAATAAAGACTGAGGACATAGCTCAGTGAGGACTTTGAGGTTCAATCCCTGGACACACACACACACACGCACACACGCATGCACGCACAGAGGAAAAAAAAAAAGACAAGAAAAAGACTACATTGAAAGCTACCAATACTGATAACACAGTTGCCAAGGATGAAAATAGTCAGTGTCAGGATTCAAATTCTTGGTGTTTTAACTTTCTTATTCATTTTTTTCCCTATTGACCCACTTAGCCTCCAAATGGATACTGAAGTCACATTTTGCATATTAGATTGCCAAAAAGTTAACTCCCCTACTGCTTTCTAATTCAGTATATAGACAATAATGGGGGGTTTATTAAACATCCTCTCAGACAGGTGAAAGCAAACATGTGTCTTTTCAGCTTTTCCTGGGGTATGTTGACCTTTTACCTCCTGTCTTTTTTTTCCCCTCCTATCTTTTTTGATGAAAGAAACAATTAAGTGATTTGACTTTAAAAAAATCTTTGTTTTTATTGCTGTGCTTTGACTTCAATTTATAAATAAAAGAAATGGCAAAAATGTCAACCTACACACTAAGTAAAGTCAAGAAAGTAAAGAAGTGAAAGATTTCCGATCAGCCATGAGACTGAAATTTAGTTGTATTTTCAGTTGTTTTAGTTTAGATATGTTGCTTGAGAAAAGACATCTTGTAAATATTCTAAGTAATGGGGACACAGAATGGCATTAGGTATTGTATCTCATTCTCATTCTGAACCTAGCAATTTGTGATGTCGGGAAATATTTCTTAATGGTACTACCTGTTGTCTAAAGGATGATTTCATAGGCCAAATGTTTCTGGCATTTATACTTGACCAAGGAGGAAATGTGAATTTTTGTTTCCAGCATATGCTAGAATAAACAGATGGATATTTTATTCTTCAAAAGTTAGCACTGAGGAAGGCGGGGACTATGCTATCAGGTAGAGCTGGGAGGTTGGTTATCCTGGCATGGGGGAGGAAGTAAAAAATGTCGCAGACTCATTGAGAGGGAAGACTATTGTGGTTTCTATCTAGTGTCCCTTATGAACCTCATGTGCTCAGAGGTGGGGCTTACGGAAGGGGATTGGGTTATGGGGTACTGCACTCACAGGGGCGTGGCCTGCAAGGGTTTAATCACCTTCCCTGATTCCTCCCTTTTTTGTCTGCTTCCTGGCTTCCATGAGATGAGCAGCTCTTCCCCCTGTCTCCTGCCTTGGAGCTGGCCAACCACAGAAGGACTGAGATTCCCAAAACACCAGCAAAAGTGAGCCTCTCCTCCTTCTGAGTGGTGGGTATCTGGCATTGTGTCCCAGCAACTAGGAAAGTGACTGAGACAAAGACCAAATCAAAAGTTGGGAGATACTGGATCTCACTGCCATAGTTTGGATACTCCTTTGTTGTTGGAGGTTGTCCTTTGCATTGTAGAACATTTAGCAGCATCTTTGGCCTCTAAACACAAGACACTAGTGTCTAAGACAACGGAAAAAATCTCCAGATATTGACAAATGACTCTTAGTGGGCAGAATCACTTCCATTTGAGAACCACAGAAGGACAAGCAAGAACATGAAAGTCAGTCTGCAGAGTCTGTGCCCTGGATGTTGGGAGATGTGAAGTTAACAAAATTTTTGTCAGTTAAGGAATTGGTATCTTGAGCACTGTACTTGGAACAAATTACATTCCAAATCAGAGTATAAATTGATGCAACCACTTAGGGGAGCAGTTTGCCAACATAAAAAAAAAGCTGAAAAATGTAACAATTCCATGTCTAGTTATGCAAACTAGAGAAACTTTCAAACATCTGCAGAAGGATATATGTGCATGGATATTCATAATAGAATTGTTTTGTGATGGAAAATTGGAAATAGCATCAATGGTCACTTTTCAGAAACAAGGTAAATTACGGTGTATTTGTGTGATAGGATAAATATGTAGCGGTTAAAATGAGTGAATTAGTATGAATCAGTCTCAAGAACAGTGGTGCTAGAAAATAAGCAAATTAGAGAATAATTTTTTCTTATTTCTTCTGTACGTGTACAGAATTAGGTAAACATACATGTACCGCATTATTAATAATATGTTAGTTATATAATTTATAATATAATGTTAATAATATAATTATATTATTAATAATGCGGTACATGTATAATGTTTACCGACATTCATGACAATGTCTGCTTTGTAAGAGGAAGGAATGAAGATGAATGGGATCAAGGAAGAAAAAAATGGAGGCCCTCAATTTATTTAATTAATTAAAGATGCCAATTGTGTTGGTATAAGTGTTCAGTTTCTGTGATAAGTACAAGCATGCGGGTTATTTTTCAAGTTGATTTTACATTGAATTGTAACTTTTCCTGAAATATCTTTCAGCCATATATTTTGTTTTCAATTATGTGTTTGAAGAAAACGATTGTGCTCTCTGCTATTTCCTATTCACATTTCCATGTACTACGCCATGGTTTCATGATTCATCTTGCACAAATATGTAGATCTGAATTCTCACACGTTGAAATAAACGCAGCTGTGTTTATTTCAATGCGATTACATTCAAATAAACACACATGTGATCCCTTATGAGCGTGAACCCGTAAAACACTTGTTGATTTGGTTCTGAAATTGTGTGTTCAAATAAACACACTTGTTTTAAGGGAAGTTTCGCTTTACTCAAATGTTCATGCCTTGAACATGTGTTTTATGGAGGGCAGATGTGGAGTGTCTTAAAAGAATAATAGTTCTTTAGAGTTCGAGTCATTGCTGTAGACGAATGCAAAATGTCTCTAATGGGCTATTTTTTAATATGTTGGTAGTTGACCTATACAAATAACCTTTGAGTAAAACACCGTATTATTTGTTTATTTTTGGCAGGTTAACTGGATGAAATAGAATATTTAACAAGTTAACTAATATGTAAAATGTGTCTGTGAATGTATTTTAAAGAAATACTGATGATAAAATAAGCAAAGCTTTTTTAATTTTGGAAGTCAGACTTGATAAATGCATGTTTTTATACTTAAGATTTTAGAATGAAAGAGTTAACATGCTTCATTCAGCCTTCTATAGAATATTTTAATAAAACAGAAACATCTTTCAAAGTACTCGTGTTTAAGATTATCTTGCCATACCAAGTGAACTGGCAACCGTAACAGTCAATGGTATTTTTTCCCTCAAAAAATATGGGGGAAATGTATATGTTCCATTATGAAAATGTTTTGGAAGTAAATAAGCTGATGTTGCTTTTGACCTGAAGGCTGGAGAGTTACTTTTTGTCCACATAAGTTTCTTTGATTGTTAGGCCCAGAGCCTCAGGCTGTATAGCTTCTGCTCCCTGTTACAGGGGAGGACCCCAGGGCAAGGGTTTCTGTGGGGGGGCGGGGTATGGGAGTTTGTTAAGGAAGGAACATTTTCCATTTCCTTCACCCAGTTAGGGCCTGAGTGTTGGTGCTCTCCGTGGCCCTTTCCCGCTCGGCCTTCTCAAGACCCCTGGGACTGCTTTACCATCTCTGTGAAGCCCAGTGTGGCCTTTAGCTTCATCTCACAGGACCAGACAGAAGGTGGAGTTTTAAAAATTAGTATTTGCAGCTGAGTGTGATGGCTCATTCCCATCTTCTCAGCTTTGGGGACCCAGAGGCAAGAGGATTGTGAGTTCAAGGCCAGCCTGGGCCACACAGGGAGGCTCTACCTCAGAAAACAAAAAAAAAATTTAATTTGATTTTTTATTTCATAGGTAATACATGAACCCATTTTTCCTTTGTCAAATACCAATACAGTTCAGAATAAAAATAGTACCATTTATTTTCCTTAGTACTTAGTAATTTCTGAAGTTTTTTTGAATTTAAAATAGAAAGTATTTTAATTATTTGCTTGTTCACGTGTTTCTAGACTGCCTCTGCCCCTAGAAAGAAGTTTCATGAAGAAAGGACCTTTGTTTTGATCACTCTATGTCCAGTGCTTATTACAGGGGCTGCATATATTAAAAGTCAATAAATGTTTGTGAATGAATGCTGAATGAATAAAACAATACTTTTTTTTTTTTTTAACTTTCATTTCCAATCTTAATGTTTTGCCCTGCATCACAATTTAAGGCTAGCTGCGTCAGTCAGTCAGGTATATCTTTTTTAAACCCTTTCAGTGCTTTTACTTATATATGTTTCCACAGGAAAAAACAGTATAGGCACTATTTTCCTGCGCCTTTATGAAACTTGGTATTATCAAACTTTTACAGTTTTTCTTGTCTGATGTGCATAAAAGAGTATCTTGCTTTAATTTGCATTTCGCATGATGGCTAATGAGATTGAACACTGTCTTATCTGTTTATTGGTTAATTTTTTTCCCCAGAAATTTCCTGCTTATGTTTTTGGCCTGTTTTACTATTGAGCTTTTCTTTCCTTTTTTTTTCTTGGTATTGTTTTTGAATGAGTTTTCATATATAATCTGTACATTATTTTCCTATGTATGTGAGTGCATGTTTATATGGCAAATATGTCTTATTTTATTTTCCTTTTAGCTTGTTTTAAAGTGTCATTTCTCACAGGGATGTTAGTTTGTGTGTGGTCAACTTTATCAATCTTTCCCTCTTGTAGTTTGGTTTTCTGGGTACTTTTAGGAGGCCTTTCTTATCCCTTTTGAACCTCATGTCTAAGCTCTTAAAAAGTCTATCAGCAGTTGTTGTTAGTGTTGTGAAGTAGGTGAATCTCATCCCTTTCGCCCAACATACCTAGGGGTAGCCGGTTGTTGCAGCTCCTTCTGTGGACTAGTGGGTATGCTTTTTCTAATTTGAAAGGCTTTTATCATGTACAAATTTTTTTGAGTTGATTTTTGAACTTGTAGGTTGTGTTCTGTCAAGCTGTTTTTCTCTTTCTGTGGAAATAGGAGATTGACCACTTTGTAAATACCTCTTGCTATCTCCTAGCACAAATTCTCTTCTTACCTACTCCTTTTCAAAATTTTTTTGGTTACTAAATATTCTTCCAAATAAGTTTAGAATCACCTCTTTTTTAATTGGGATTGCGTGCAATTAATATATTAATTTCGGAAAAGTTGTAGTCTGTCTTAAAATACAGCCTTTTCATCCCAGAACATTCATTCTATTTATTCAGACTTTCTCTTCCATCCCTCAGGAAGCATTACAAGTTTTTTTCCACCTGCAAATCTTACATGTTTCTTCCTGATTTTATTCCAAAGAACAGTACTATATAGTTTTTGTTACCACAGATGGTATTTGTTTTCATTCATTGT
This sequence comes from Hystrix cristata, assembly GCA_004026905.1. Lineage (NCBI taxonomy): Eukaryota > Metazoa > Chordata > Mammalia > Rodentia > Hystricidae > Hystrix > Hystrix cristata. Next base: position 56,671 of record PVJO010000333.1, read on the forward strand.
GTTTTCACTTATTATTGCATTGTGTAAAAGCTATTTGATTTTTTAAAAAAAAAGTATTGTTCATAACTTGTATGTCTGAAGCCAGGCAGGCATAGTGGTGCATGCCTGTAATCCTAGCACTTGGGAGGCTGAGGAAGGAGGAGCTCAGTGAATTCAAGGACAGCCTGGGCTACATAGCGAAACCCTGCCTCAAAAAAAATTACTTAGAAATTTTATATCTACATTTAATTGTGATTGGACATTATTTTTCTTTACTTTCTTGTTCTAGCACAGTGTTAAATGAGCCACAGTTAAAAGAGTCATATAATCTCTTTGTGGTATGGAATAGTTCCCTTAAAATGAAAATTGTTTATTCTAAATGTTTGTTAGAAAGTCTATAAAACTGCCTTAGGACTTCTTTGAGGGATGTAGATCTTTAGTAACTGGTTTATTTTCCCCTAAGGTTGTTGTGTTGTTGAGTTTTTTTGTTTGTTCTTTAGTCAGTTTTAGTAATTCATATTTTGTTAGCAAACTGTTTCATGTAGGTTTTAAGGCTTTTGGTATAAAACTGTTCTTAGTATTTTCTTCTAATTCCTACTCTTTTGTGTCTCTAGTTTGTTTTTCATATATTTATTAAATTCTTTTTCTAAATCTTATTTTAGTGGTGTATTTTAGATATACATAATCATAACATTGATCATAGGGAATTTGTACCTGTGCACAATATATCTTGCCACTTCTTTCTTTTTCCTTTCCTTTTCCCTCCCTTCAACCCCTCCTGCACTCCTTATTTACAAAAGCTTTGTTTCCATTTTTTTCCTTCTATTCTCCTTTTTTTCCTTTCAAAATCTATTAGTGACAAAGGAGTAGGAAAGGCCTTCCTAAAATACAAAACAAACAAACTACCAGAGGGGAAAGATGGGTAAAGTTGAGTACACACAAACTAACATCTCCATGAGAAACAACACTTTAAAATCTTAAATAAGCTTAAATACTGTGCTTTCTGTTCTTTTTTTCCGAGCACTGGTTTTTAAATAATTCATTGATTTTCAAACTTTAAAAATTGTTCTTAAGGTGTCATTTGATGCACTGTTTCCTTTCAGTAGCATTTTGATGGTATCTCACACCTTTTCTTAGGTAGTCTATTGTCATTCATGAAATATTTAAAAACTTACACTTTAATTTGCTCTTTAACCCATGTGTTGTTTAGAAATATGGTTTAAACTTCACCAGTTAAATATATATTGGCTACCATTTTACTATGGATTCCTTATGCTGCTGTGTTTAGGGTAGTGAATGTGGGCTACAGGGTAGCAATATTTAGGAATTTGTTCATGTTTTCCTTGTGGACAGTGTGACCAATCTCTGTATTTTACATGTCTTTGAAAAGAATGCATTTTCTTTTTATGTGGTGTCCAAAGTGCTATATACTCATAATTTTAGGTTAATATTGTGCCTGTTAATTTAATTTGAATGTGTTGGTTCTGTCCTTCATAAAATTACTTTTTTAAAAATTTGACCATTATTTTTGAGAAAGGTATTTTAAAATTTCCCAATCCAATTATGGTTTGTCAAGTTATGTATTTTCCCTTCGTGTGTATTTCAAAACTATATTAGCAAATGGATCAGTGACTGTTGTTCACTGATGGACGGTTATTCTTTTTGGCTGTGTAAGTATCTTTTTACCTTGTTATGGTTTTCTCCTTTATTACCGTTTTATCTGTTGTCAGTATTTCTGTGTCTGCTTTCTCTTTCCATTTGCCTGCTGTATAGTTTCACATCCCCGAGTTTTACACTTTCGTGTGTCTTTTCGTTTTACGTGTCTATATTTTTAAAAATTTTAGTACTGCAGATTGAATCAAAGGCCTCGTGCACACTAGACAGCTGCTTTGCCACTGACCTACATCCCCAGTCCCTCCTTTTAATTCTTAATTTTTATTTATTTATTTATTTATTTATTTATTTATTTCATTTTGAGACAGTTGCCAGGTTGCCTGTGCTGAGCTGCCCTGGAACTTGGTATCCTTCTGCCTCAGCCTCTGGAGTAGTTGGGATTACATGTGTGTGCCAGCATTCTTGGCTTATGTTTTATTTTTTATGGATATAGATAGGATGGGATTTTAATTTTTATTCCTTAAATTCATTGGAACGTGACTCTAAATAGAAATATTTATATTTATTGACTTCAATCTAGTAATTGTTTTTTTAAAATTTTCGCTTTTCAGACTTTGCAATTATGACATTTTTTGATTTTTGTCTTTTAGGTTTCCTGTATGTGTTTTGCTGGTTTGGATATCATGTATTTCTTTCCTATCCTGAGGTTACTTCTGTACTTTTAACATACGTATTTAAACATGTTTTTCTAACACCTGGAGATAGAGGTGTCTATAGCTTCTCTGTGAACAAGAGAGGTACTCTCAGACCGTGCTCTCCTTTTCCTCCATCCTGTCTCTTGGACCTTTAGGTTGGTAAGGACAGAAAATTTCCCCTGTATTGTTAAAAGAGGAAGTTTGATGTCTCAGTTTTTTTCCTTGAGAATTTTAAAGATTTTCTGTTTATCTTTATGACTCAGAATTTTCCTTCGATATGTCTTAAATGATTTTGTTTTCAATTTATTTGAGTTGGCACTCTGTGACTTTTTAAAAATGTGAATCATATTCTTCAATTATATCAAATTTTTCAATATGCTGTTTTTGGATATTGCTTTTCCTCTAATCTCTATTCTTACCTCTTGAAATTGCTACCAGGTAAATGGAAGATAGATTTGTCCTCTATCAATGTTTCTCTTTCTACCTTTTATTTAACTTTTCCCTTTCTACCTTTTATTTCTTTATTGCTTTCTTCTGAATTCTGGAGAAATCCTGGGCCAGGTTTCACTCCCTAATTCATTCTTTAGATTCTTTCAGTGGTATAGTACTATTCTGTTCTCTCTCAGTCCATTAAATATTGTTTTCATTTTATCTAGAGTCTTATTTCAAGGATGTAAGGTTCTTTTTCTCTCCACCAGAGGCTCTGAAGTCCATGTACAATGTGGGTTTGATAGCATTTTCTGAATTCTAACAGTTGCAGAGCTGTGTTCAGATCTGGCTCCTTCCACTTCTGCTCAACTACATTACAGCTGGTTATATGATCCCTGTGTTCGAGCTTCAGTTTTCTAGCAAAATTTTGGTAAAAAGACCACTCTGCTATATTGTTTTAAGGATGAAATTCTGTAACCATAAGAATATGAACTTATTAGAAACTGTGTGCCAGGAACTGTACTGTTATTTTACCCACATACATTATCTGGTTTAACTCAGCTATTCTTTGACTATCATCCTAAGAATGTCCTTGACAGTTTCTTGGTATCTTACGCCTTTCAAAGCAGCTAGTTATTGAAATTTATTGTGAAAGAAAATCTTCAATCACTTGATTTATTGTCTTTTCAAATTTATTAAGTTAACAGTGTTTTCAAGAAAGGTGTTTTGGTTTACCTTTGTATTTCTAATTTAGTACAATTTCTTTCTTACACATTTTTTTTTCCTGCTCAGTTTTGGGTATGTGTGTGTGGTGTGTGTGCATGTGTGTGCTTGAGCTTTAATCTGTTCACTGGAATTCATTAGATGAGCTACACACCATTGGTTCTGTTTGCCCTTGACCACAGGAGATTTACTTTTCTGAAATGATAGTGTGCTTATTTTATGAAGAAATCATTTAACAACATAATATTGAAAGAGTAAGTAGAGGTTATGGAAATTTATATCCTGTTACACTAGGAGACTGAAAATGTTACCCAGAAAGTACGTTACCTTGTGTAAAGGTGCTTAGGATGTTACGCTAACTCCTGAACAGGGCCATCGTGTGCCTGTGTCCACGTCTGACATGGTCTCCTGAACTCTTCCAACTGCAATATTCAGGTGATCCTTTCTTTAAATCTCAGAAATTCATACAAGTTAGCTTTTTCTGTTTAATATCTTGCTTTTAGACAGTTGACACCTATTAAAGCGTTATTATTACTAGCATTGTCCTTCTTTAGGGAAGTAAAAAAATGCCTAAAGTGGATGGGGAATTCTCAGATATTAAAAGTAATTGCATATTAGCTTTTATATCTAAATGCTCTGTAATTACTAGTATACTTTCAACATGTTCCTTACCTTTTTAACCTTCTGATCATTAGTATGTTTACAGATTCTTTTAGAAAAAGCTTAAAATTAACATCAATATGATATAATCATTTCAGTGTTTAATATCTAGATGTATAAACAGACTGATTTTAAAAGTAGCATTTAAATTATCAACTATTCAAATAAAAATTATATCTATTGAAGTATGACTGGGAAAGCTAATCCTTTTCCTTAAATATGTTGATTTACCTTTGTTGTCATATTAAAATGCTTATTTTAAAGAATGCAAAACAACCCAAAAAATTTCATTAAGCAGTGTTAAGTGAGTCACCATGTTTGTTAATTTTGTCATCAAAAGAAGTCTATGCCTTTGGTTATTGGTACTGTAGTACCAATTCATTGATTTTCTGGGCTATGTAAAAACTTAAAGTGTATTTACAACTAATATATTTTGAATGTTATACCAACTTGGTAATAAACAGATTAACCAAATGAAAATGATTATAAGTTTTACATCCTTACGAGAATGAAGTCATATGCACAATAATTAACCTACATTAATTCAATTGTTTCTTAGTTTTTCAAAATTATGGTCTTATAATAAATATGTACATAGATTAAATTTAACATCAAAAAAGAAGTTAACATTTAATGGCAATTAAGAAGTATTATTGAAGGTTTAGTCAAATCATCTGATAACTCTTCATACTGTATATACTCAGAATTTCTTTAGGTATAAAAAATTGTGTAAATATTGTATAGGCTTTAAAAATATAACTAAATATAGAGTAAGCATAGTCATAGTTTTGTTGAATATTTTCAGTAGATTTTATAAGAAATATGTGGTTTTGGCCTTAGCCAAGCTTCATTTAAAATCTTTCTCACTGTCTTTATACGTGCACTTAACATTTATATTTTTTCAGTTTGTTTCTCCATTTTTGTTTTGAAAAATATAAATAATAAAAAATCTTAGTAACTCATTTATTGAGTGCTCACTGTGAAGCACGGTGGCTACCATATGTAGTCAAGAATCTTTCAAGTATTATATCACTTATTTTTCTGACAAACTATAAGAATTATAAACATCCTTATTTTATAAATGAAAAAATTGAGACCTAGAAAAATTAAGTAACTAATTCAGGATCATACATCTAATAAAGGACTCCAAGGCTAAAGATAGCATTCTTTTCCTCCAAGATTAATATTGTGTTAAATTACATTTGATTACTAGTCTTTTCATTTCTTTCTCTAATGTAACATATTTAGATTGATCTGTCAAGAAACATAATTTGAAGGAATATATATTTTGAATGCATATTTATTAGGATGATTCTTTGAAAATTATGGAGGAGAAGGATCATGTATATATTTTGGTATATGAAACAACATCTATTCTGTGTTATGTATCATAATAAGCACTGATTATTTGTTGGAGTGAAATAAAGTAAATTCTTCACTGGGAGCTTTCTAAATAAACTGAGGAGAAAGTATTCTACAATATTAAAACCCAGGTTTTAAATCACCATTATTAGTTTGATTTGAATATGAAACTGAGTGCTGAAGAATATCTTTTCATTCTTTGTTTTTTTCTGTGCTGTCCTTCCACATTTCCAAAACAGGTTTATTTTTCAGAAGAAATGACTGAGGGCTGTAGGGGGCAGTGTAAGCCAACTGAAGTATACTGTTCTGGCTTAGTGAAGTGGTAAATAGTTGGCGTTGTCCAAATGTCCTGTTAGGTTCAACACTCAAGTATCTGACCAGCGTTTATCAGCACTGTTTCAAACCTTAAAGCAGAATAAAATGGAAGATACACTAGAATCGAGGAATCACACAAAACACAAAGAAACTGGCAAGTAAACAAAAGTTGTTTCTGCCCTTATAAACTCTAGTGGCATAACCAATGCTATTACTAGGATAAACTCATCCTAAAAACATTTTGTTGTAATGGACTTAATGATGAAGTTTCTTAATAGAGAATTTTCTCTTTTTATTTTTTGATTGCATAATTTTCATTAAAAATAGCAAAATCCTCCATTGTTCTCCCCTTTTTCTTTTCCTTCTCTCACTTCATTAAGACACGGACTGTTTAGTTATATAACAAATTATGAGCCATTACTGAATTTAGAAAATATGAAAGTATCAATTAAGGTTTATTTGACAGTCTTTCATTTGGTTGCCAGAATTCGTGGATACCTTGATTATCTAAAGTTTGCTTAATTCTGTCACTTTTCTGGTGAATAAGGTGGTTTGGGACTATATTTTGCACTACATGACACAGGTTTTCATTTAGGAAAGAAAAAAGTATACTGGCTCATAAATATCCCAGTTTCTGGCAAAATTATCACCTCTATTGTCCATGTTGACCATTTGATACAGGTAGAAATGTCCTTATTCTTAACAAATTAAAGTACAGCGTAATGCTAGTTATGATACTCATTTTTATTAAACTGCCCTATCATCTAGCTGTTTCTTTTAGGTTTTAGGATTTAGATAAATATCCTTTCCAAGGAAGATAGATTTCTTAAATAAAAATTGTATCTTAGCTGGGCATGGTGGCACATGCCTATAATCACAGCACTCTGGGAGGCTGAGGCAGAAGGATCAGTTCAAGTCCATCCTGGGTAACTTAGGAAGATCCTGTCTCACAATAAAAATAAAAAGACTGGTGATGTAGCGCAGTGTGAAGACTCTGGGTTCAATCGCCAGTGTCCCCCTCACGTACTGTTTTTTATACATATCATATAAATGTCATAGATAGAAATCATGTATATCATAGATAGGCATTGTAGATGTAGATAAATTTCATAGATATATATTATAGCTATAGTATATCTTTGCCTCAGGTAGTGGTATGCTACTGTAGTCTCAGTTGCTTGGGAGTCTGAGGTAAGAGGATGGTTTGAGCCGAGGAGTTTGGGGCTAGTCTGGGCAACACAGTGAAACCCAGTCTATTATATAAAATTTTTATCTTGAATAATATCTGCTAGTGTAAGACTGGTCATTATAGTAAGTTAATTGGGTGATGCTATTTAAGTAATTTAACAGTTATATAGACCTTGGGTAACATAGTATCTCAGAAGTTTTACTGAACATTAAATAGCAAGTTTTCTGAATGTAGATAAATTAAGCATCTATGCCAGAAATGACAGGAGTGCCAACTCTAAGTCTTTCTTGTATGCTCAGCAATTTAAATGTGATGAGAAAAAAAAAATCTGATGTGAACCAAGGAAAACAAAGTTCAGAAAAAAGAATAAAAACACAAAGATAGCAAATGTTCTATATGTGGTTTTCCCATCCAAATTCTTATTTGGTTTTCACAACAACTTTTTGGCAGTCATTGTTATCTCCCAAGATGAGGGAACACTGAGGCTCACGCAATGCCACTGAGGCTGAGGTAGCTAATGAATTTCAGCGTTGTAACTGGACCCAGTTCTGCCTGTACTATCCGCTTAGAATTAAACGACTGTTTTATGATTTTGTTGCCATGAACATAAGTCTTTTCTTCAAGAATAAGAGCCAAACACTACCTGTATTTTGTTGAATGAATGTTGGACTTTTATTTTAAGAGAGAATATGTTATTAGTAGATACTTAACAAATTGTACTTTCAATTTGTCGAGCTGACTAATTCTCTGACTTTGGGACAATTTCTAATTTTCAATTTTGCCTTAGAGGTCTTTTTATGATCTAAGGTATAATTAAGTTTGTTTGTGTATTACATGCATATTAAAATGAAACTTTTAAAAGATTTATAGAATTTTGAACAAGGGAACATTAACTGGACTAAATTGTAAGCTGAACGAATGATGCAAATTTACTTTCTGATTGTTAAGATACAAGTCACCATTCTAGGGATTGATCAGTCTATCTAGTTATTTTTTTCTGTGTGATTTTTGTTTAGCCTTAGGGGCTCTCCTCTTTGGCTACAAGGAACTGACCACTCCCAAAGTTCTGTGTAAACATTAAATGACAGGGAGATCTATGTCTGTCTGTCTGTATCTACTTGTAAGTCTCTGTCATCTGCTTTACTGCGTCTCTGGAAGGCATGTAACATTCGATACCATAAACCTTATTAATGAAAACACTAACATGGCTCCCTGACATGTTACCTCTTTTCTAAAGGACTGGACCAGTGTACTGTACTGCAATGAGTGCGGAGCACAGTGTGAGTCACCTACCTACGGGTACCCCCACTTTGTTTATTCGTCAGAGTATCATTTACAGAGGAGAAAAAAATGTAGGAACAGAGCACAAAGTTGTTCTGCTACTCTCTTCCTAGGAGAGGACTTTGGGGTCTACGTTTAAGGGTGTTTGACTTCAGGAAAGTTACTTAAACGCTCTAAATCTCAGTATCCTCACCTGTAAAGTGGGATAATAGTGCCTGCCTCATTGATGAGTAGGTATAAGGAATAGCGAGATAAGGTGTGTAAATGGCTTCTGCACATCTTGGCACGTGGTATTCTTTAAGTAATTGATAATAAAAGTAGTAGGTCTTATTGCTGCAATAATCATAAGTGAAAATTAATGCCTGAAGTTTAGTGGAAGCAAAGGGAGCAGAAAAGAAAGATCAACTGAGTGAAAATTAGATAGCTAGACTCAGTAAAGCCTCAGCAACTGATATGATGTGGGTTTTGAGGTAAGGGGCACCAAGATGACTGAGATGATTCAAAATAGGCACTTTTAGAGAGTGTTTTCTCTTATCCCAAGAGCGTGGGATGCTTAAAAACGTACCAGTGAGAGAAAGAGGTAGGTTAAAAAAAAAAACCCTCCTTGGAGAGTAACTTATGCTTTATATGACACATGTTTTAATGAATTTGTGTCTCACATTCATGTATTTAAATGCTTTTGGTAAAATGTGTGATTTTGGTTCTGTTGGCTAAGAAATCCAAGTTTTCAGTACTAATTTGGCTAGTCATTTTTCTCTAAACAGTTAAATGGCAAAATTTCTGCCATTGTTCTATTTTAAAGCAACCCCTTCTCTTTAAGATAAACACAGTATCTAGAGGCATGGCCAGGTACATTCGCTGCACTGTACGAGGGAGACATGGGGGGAATAGTCAGGAAGCATGTAGGTGGGAAGGGTTTCCTGTTTCCAGGCAACAGCGAGGAGCTGGAGGGAAAGCAACTTGAATATAAATTCACTCAGGAGAGGACATTTTACCACCCTGACTTCTAGGCTGTAGGGACACAGAGTTGACTCTGGAAGAGAAAGGGTGGGTTTGAACTTCATTTGTCAATGAGTAAAGTAACTAGAAACCCATTTCCCATTAGGTTTTGTGTGTACGAAAAATTTTACAAAGCAGTGGCCAGATGAGAATTTTACAGTATTTTGAAAACAGTAGCATTTGCCTTCCTTCTCAGGTTCCAGAAGCACGAGCTCTCTGTGGCTTCATTTTCCTGTCTGCCTGCGTAGAGCAGAGGGGCTGCTGGCCTAGAGCAGGCTCTCTCCCTGCCGGACTCCATCTGCAGGAAGGAGCGAGTAGCACAGCACAGCAGTTCAAAGGGAGGTGCTTGCTGTCACCTCTGGAGAAGCCGGCTCAGAGATTCAGATACCTGGCTGATTCCCTCCCTTCCCCTGAGTCCTGGAGATGTGGGCTTGAACCGTTTGTGGCATTTTTCCTATTTCATGCAATGCAGGAGGATGGTGGGTTTGGAAGAGTGAAAGAAGGCATTTGCAGGAGGCAGCTACCTACTCGAGGTGGGTTCATCCCGAGGCTTTTGAGATATTGAGCTAGTTGGTTGTTTAAATATTGACCTCCCTCAACAGTTTTGTGACTGATACAGTAATTCCATGTGCCTTGAAGGACCCTTTCGTTTTGTACTCTAGCTCTCCTGTCTCGGTGAGAGGCATTCCACATGCTGAGGAGATGCATACATTCTCTTTTCTCACTTTCAGATTGTGCTTTCTCTAGAATTGAGAGCTGCTTTTCTTTTAAAATCTACATTTCATTGTTTATCACTATACTGTGTATGTTTTAAGAGTTTTCTTCTAAATCAAAGTCAGATGATAAGTCTTATAAAGGACTCCGGTGTAAATGCACTGAGATTTGTTCTCAGATCAGACATGGAAGAGAGAAGTTGTTTGAGAGTCATCTTGGACCCGTTGTGTTTTATCACTGTCTGGGGCCACGTTAGTCACTTGTCCTGAGACCATGCCTCACACCCCCTCGGTAGTTACAGAAGGCAGAAAGAGCTGCCCAGATTCTTAGGCTGACACTCAGTCGGAGCCCTGCACTGGATCTCTTCTCACCATGCTTCCTCGGATGAATCACTCCTTGAAGGGCCTAATCTGTCTCCTTATTGTCCCATTGGGGAAGGGTCACATTATTTAAGTGTAACTCCTGAGGGCTTGGCAGGTCTTTTCAAACAAATGTTGATGGATGCCCTGTAGTCCCTCCCACCCTAACAGATTTCTTTGTGCTTCTCTTTACGCAGACACTTAACCTATGTTTAGGGCACCTCTTTTATTACCAGAGATAAAAAGTTAAAAAGAGTTTAATCCTCTCTGTTTACATGGTTTGTACTCTCAGCCTCCCTCTCTGCTTTCACTCTGTTGCTTATGTCCTTCCTGTCCTGTTTGGGAATGTTAAGGAAATACCCATGGCAGAATGAGAGTTGTTAGTGTTACTATCATTTTCTATAGGGTTTTAAATCTAGTTTTAGGAACACAAGCTGGCAAGCTCTGGAGTGTTTTGTAAATTATATAATTATATATCTATGGCTGTGGATTTTTGCCCCTCATAGCTTTGGATTATACTTGCAAAGCTCATTTTAAAGCAGCACAACAGACTTTTGAAAACTGGTAATCTGTTCCTAGGTAAATGAATGCATCTTGAGACCATACTCTTAAGTGAAGTAAATCAGACACACGTGTTTAAATACTGCATTGTTTCTCTGGTGTGAGAAACAGAAAGTGTAAATAAGGACTAAAATATGTTATATTTGGCAAGAGAAGAAATTGTTCAAATGGGAAGGGGAACAAGGGGGGGGAGGAACAAGAGAAAAAAGAATAGAAGAAAAAAGTGGAAACAAAGCTTTTGTGAATAAGGAGGGGAGGAGCCCTTGAAGGAAGGGAAGGGGAATGGGGAAAAAGGAAGTAGCAAGATACTCCATGTACACTACAAATTCCCTATGATGAATGTTACCACTATATGTATCTAAAAAGTACCATTATAATAAAATTTTTAAAAACCCAATAATCCTTTATATAAAAATTGAGTTACTTATGGCATTATATAGGCAGTTAATTGCGTCTAGATAATTTTAATCACTTGTCATCAGTTATAGAGTCTAATTTTAGACACAGGAAATTACGGAAGATTAATAAAAATAGACTGTATGCATCAAGCTTTTAAAAAACGAATAAAGAGTTTTGTTACCTGGAGTTTATGTTGTCTGATTTTTTTTTTTTTTTTTTTTTTTTTTTGGTGGTGCTGGGGATCGAACTCAGGGCCTTGTGCTTGCAAGGCAAGCACTCTAACCACTAAACTAAATTCCCAGTCCCTGTTTGCAATTTTTAAATATATTATTTCTGTTGTGCTAGCATTTTGGACAGAAGATGACTTGTTAATTTTTAAAGTTATTACTCTCACTATCCTCCTTCAGCATTGTCATCTTCCTCCTCCTTTTGCTCCTCAATATTGTGATGCCAGCACATTTGTGTGATAATATATATTGACAGTTGTAATTTTATTTTACTGCAGATTCAAATACAAGATTCCATGTAGGATTCAGTGAGTAAAAGAAAGTTTAATTATATTAAACTTTAGTTTAATTCTTGATTTATTTGCCAGTAATGTGACTGGTATATAAATATGCGCTCAGGAAAAAGTATCCTATGATTTAAAAATATTAAAAAGTCAGCATTTTGGTGTTTTGTTTTTTGGTGGTGCCAGGGATTGAACTCAGGGCCTTGTGCCTGCAAGGCAAGCACTCTAATCACTGAGCTAAATCCCTAGCCCAAAAGTCAGCATTTTGAATAAGAGTAGATTTCACAATTTGATTATTCTGTAATTATGCAAATAAATGTTTAAATGTGGAAAACCTAAAGTCAACCTAGAATCTTTTCTGAGTTTTAACCTTTTAAAAGTGTTATACACAAATGAATTATTGACTGAGTTTTGCTTAGAGACAGTCTGTTTCACTAGAAACAATGAACTGTCTGATTTTTCAAAGAAGTTAGTAATTTTAACATAAAATACCTTTAATTGTTTTTTGTTTTTTTTTTGTTTTGGAGACAGGGTCTCGCTTTGTAGTTCAGGCTGGTTTGAACTCACTGTGTATCCCAGGCTAGCTACGAACTTGAGGTGATCCTCCTGCTTCAGCCTCCTCAGTGCTGGGATTACAGGAATATGCCACCATGCTTGGTCTTTAATTCATATTTTTGTAGAATAATTATACTTACTATATACTTATTATTAATGTATTATTATTATTATTACATGCTTTTGAGGAGCACAGAGTGGATAAAAGAAATTTAAGACCCTTTTATCCCTTGTATTGTAGAAAAGGAATGGCCTTCAATTCCTTTGAATCCTTTTTGGCGATAGACGTTTGTGTTTTTCATGATACTTAAACTCTGGAACTCCTTTCTTTGATCTTTCATTGGTACCTTGCTCCTACCAAGTCTGAAGTGAAAGTTCCGTATTTTCTGCCTCCTTCTATCTTCCGGGCTCAGAATGCTTTGCTACACCAGATAGCTAATTGTGGAATTAAGCACAGAGTTTTTTAAAAGTAGCTTTGAGAATAGAATCATATGCCAAATTATAATTAGTGGTTTGCTAATTGGTCTCCTCTGCTATGTGCATGCGCTGATGATTGTTCAGTTTTTATCCTTTACATCCATCCTGGGTACTTAGTATCTTGAGATACTTGGTTTTTTGTTTTGTTTACATTGCAAATAGGAATTTAAAATAAGAGTTTGAGTTATACTTAGAGAAATAGTTGATCAACAGCAAGACAATCTATAAAATCTCATTCTTAATCATGTCTAGTATCCTCTAAGGAAAAGTCATGATGTATTTTTAGAAATGAATTATGCTATTTTGTTATTAGTGCTGTTATTAAAATTTTTAAAAATAGAGATTAGATTGTCTTTACACTGCATTACTACACTTATACTGGTATAAAATGAGCTAAAATATTTTTTTCTTGAAAAGGCTTCTTCAACTTAAAAGTTTTTTTTTTTTTTGTTTTGTTTTTTTTGCCAAAGATTTAGGCAGAAGCAGTCATTTCTTTTTAGGTTGTTCGGGCAGCAGATATTTTGTCAAACTTTCTGCTTAATATTTGTATCTAACTCATAGAAGTATTTTTTTAAAGTACTTTCTACAGGTAGCAAATGTTCAGCAAAATTGTAGTGTACTTTTGAAAATATTTGGAAAAAATTTATGCAGTTTTTAGTATAAGAATTTTCAGCATACATACACACTATTTGTGGAAACTTCTTAACATTATTTTTTCTATTTTGTTTTTAAGTCTTCTACTTAGTTTTATCCTAGTGATCACATAGTATTTGTAAACTAAGGCCTTTGTTTAAGTATTTTTTAAAAACAAAAGTATTGAAGTTATGTTTTTATAGTTGTAAGATTATCTTAGTCTTTGAAAACCCTTAGCTCAGCGTGGCATACTGGTACAGGTGTCTAATCTCATCTGCTTAGGAGGCTGAGGCAAGAGGATCTCAAATTTGAGCCCAGCCTGGGCACCTCAACAAGACCCTGTCTCAAAATAAAAATTTTAAAAAAAAGAACTGGGAATATAGCTTAGTGGTAGAATATTTGCCTAGCATGTACAAGGCCTTGGGTTCCATTCCCAGTACCTCTAAATGAATGAAAGAAGGAAAGAAAGAAAAAGAAAGACAGAAAGAGAGAGAGAGAGAAAGAAAAAGCCCAACTCTTAACTGCCAAATAACAATTTTAGGATAGCTTTAGGTATAATTTTTTTTTAATTTTTTTATTTACTTCCTGAATACTAACAGTGTAGGGTAACTAGATTTTGGAGTAGTTAATGTTACATTTATTATTTTAAGAAAAAATTGAGTCACTGGAATTGTTTTTGAAATGTTAACTCAGGTTTAAGAGCGTGTATGTTGAGGGCTGTGGGGTAGCTCAGTGATGGAGCTCTTCCCTGGCATGTGGTGTCCTGGCTTCAGTCCTCAGCACTGGAAGGGAAGAAAGAAAAATTTATTCCTATATATTTATGGCTTTCTTCAGTATAGTCTTACTTTCTTTTGAATGTAAGTGGATCAGTGATTCTGCAAAAGTCTTAAGTTTTCTTTTTTGGGAGTAATTTTTATAGAGTTGTTTTGTTTAAAAGCCAAAAAGACCAATCATTTTAATATTCAGGATAAATTATACCTTACACATGGCATCTCTAATATTACTACTTCATTGGAGCCTCATTCAACTAAATTTGCAGCTGGTTTGTTTTTAACTTCTGAGTCAAATTGTTTCAATTTTTTTTTTTTTTTAGTTTTACACACTTGGTAGAAGCAGTTAATCATTATTAATTTAGTCTAGAAAACCTACTTATTCTGATATTCATGTGTAGAAAGTTATGTACTGCTACCAGGGATCACAGCCCCTCACCTTGCATTCTAGTGAGATCATCAAATAATTAAATGTGCAGCTATTTTATGCATTGACATGAATACAAGCAGAAGAATAGGACAGTAGGAGAATTATAGATTTGGAATTGGCCAAAGCTGCATACAGTATAGGGAAAGAGAGGGCTTCTTTGAGGAAGTGATGCCTCAGTTGGTGTCTTTAAGACTCAGTGGCCTTTGGGAGACAGAGATACAGGGGAGAGTATGAGAACAGGGCTTCGAGATAGATGGAGTGACATGAATTGGTACAGGGCCCAAGAACTGGGAAGGGGGTATGAGGGAAAGCAGCAAAATGTCTTGTCAGTAGCCCACAGGGAGGATACAGTATGGTGAGGGTGTGAACCCACCACCATACTTAGCAGTGTGGAAGCCATTGTGGAGAAGTAGATGGTAGGAGACCCCTATGGCAGTGGACTGAGGGGAGAGTAAGCAGAAAAAGGTGATAAATCACTGTTGACAAATATTTTAAAAGTTTTATTAGGAAAGGGGGAAGAGAGAGTATAGTGCTGGAGATAGATTGGGGCAAGACTGGTTATTTATGTTAAGATAAATATGATACACCTGAAATAGCAAAAAATAATTTGGAAGCTAATGAAGACTTAGCCTCTCAAATGATCTGTACTGTGTGAAATAAATGCCATTAAAAAGTCTTTAAATTATTCCTTTCTTTTTATAGTTCTGATGTGAATAAGAATCCTTTTGTCCCTAATTATGGAAGCTTTAGTTCAGTATACCAAAAAACTATCAACTCTTTTTTGGTTCTTTATTTTCTTTGAAAAATGTTTCACCAAAATTTATAATTTCTAATGATGCTGAATTAGCATGGCCCATTTGAAATAATAGAAATATTTTCAGAATATACTGTATATAGTGAGATATATGTAGTAATATGCATAGCAATATAGAGCAATATATGAGATACATGTATATAGTGATATGTTGAATTAAACAAGGAAGTAACCTTATTTTAATTTCATTATTAAAACACAGTAGGAAAATGCAAGAGTACAATATTTGTTTGTTTATTTCACAAAGTATAATGACCCCTAAATTAAAAGATTCCAGAAGTTTCAGATTTTACTCTGCTATTAATTTTGTCGATTAGGGTTATACTTCATTTATAATTTTTAGATACATTTATGAGCAAACAATAAGATCAACTTTCAGGTATGTTTTCTGATGCTTGTCCATAAAACCGTATTATTAAAGATTCTCATTTAATGTTTACTATATCGATTGATTGCATTTTGAGACAGGGTCTTGCTTTGTAGCCCAGGCTGGCCTTGAACACTTTACCCTTCTGCCTCAGCCTCCTAAGTGCTGGGACTACAAGTGTCCACCACGATGCCTAGCTTACTGTTCTCATTTTAAAAGCCTAATTAAAAATCTAATGTTAATAAATAGTAAATTATTTGGCTGATTAACCCTCCTAGTTCTCTTAATAGCAGTAATCTCCTATTTTAGAGTGTACTCTTTTTATTAAATAACTTGTCTGTCAGACAACTATGGCTGATGGGCAGAGAAATTTAAAATTAAAAATATTTTAGAATCTTTAGGGCTGAAGATTTAGCTCAATGGTTAGAGTGCTTGCCTTGCAGGCACAAGGCCCTGAGTTTGATCCCTGGCACCAAAAAACAAAAAAAGAATCTTGGGCACTTGAATATTAATCAAGGATGAACTTTTATTATGGGCAGTTTGTTCTATATATATATATAAATATTCAAATCACAAATATTCATCTTTTTGAGATACTCTTTATCATATTTTTTATATCTGGATTTCTCAAACTTTGGTGATAGAGATAACCTTAAGCATCAGCTAGTTCTTCATTAGAATTAAAAAAATATATTTTTTAACATTTCATTTAGATGACCAATATAAAAAAATAATGTTAGTGTTTTCTGGGTGGCCTGATTAGATAATAATTGAGCATTGCTTCTGGGTCTTCTTCTTCAAAGGTTTGCATTTGTGTTTATCATGCTGTTGGCAGTTAACTGTGTACCTCAAGAGAATGTATAACTGTTAGAGCATTTTCATTAGACTGGGATCCTTAGCGTTATCTGTGGGTTTCTTTTTGTTATCAAAGATAAGCAAGTTTGAGAAACAGTGTACTTGATGACGATGTGTGATTATTGTGGTGATATAAGCACACTTTTAAGTGTTTTCCATCTTGTCTTTCTTTATTTAAAAACATCCATTTCTTCTGAATGTCTTAAAAATTAAGATTTTAAAATAGAAATAAAATTACTTTTGGTAAGCCTTTAAGAATTTAATCTCATATTGGACAGATTTGGGTTTTATAATTTTAGGTACTCTGCACCAGAAATTGCTTTTCTCACAGTGCTGAAGAATTAGTTAGGAATCTATTACAAAGATTTTCACTTTGCTAGTTACTGTTAGTTATCAAATTCTGGGTCACTGTCCCAAAACAGAATCTGTCTGGAGGGCAGGTACTTGCAGGAGTCAGAGATCATGGCTATGTGCCCAATTCTTGGGTAAGAGGATGGGAAATAGGGATCATAGCTTACCTGGCGATGAAGGATACACCCGTAATCACTCAAATTCATTGTCACCTTCATTAGGCAGGCCAAACCAACACAGATTTGCAGGCTTAAGGGTCTCCAACCTTGTTGGAGGGAGTAAAACTTAGGGATGAAATGACTTAGTCACAGCATGAGGCAGTTCATCCGTCCATCCATCTGTCCATCATCCATCCTTCCTCTTCATTTATACGTGTCTGAATTTACTCATGATTGAAGTGTATCTATTGTGTGCTAAGTTTTGGACTTGGAATCCCTGCCTTCAGAAATTCAGTTTTGTAGTAAGTTGGCTGAAAATCAATCACCACCCCACAATAGTGCAGAAATTGCCTTGTTTGCACAGTGGTTTTCATTGAAAGGAATTATCTTTGCGGGGTTTTTTTTGTTGTTGTTGTTGTTGTTTTTTTTTTAACTTGCTTATCTCCTGTTCTTGCTATGAAGGTAGACAGCTTATCTGCTTTGTTCCCCTTTGTCTTGTAGTACCTAGATTAGTACCTGGTACAAAGAAGATGTTAGGTAATTATTGGTTTGAATGAATGAAGGTTCTGTAGGTTAGATAAGGCTTTATAAATTTTTCAAAATTTATTTTTCTTGGTACGTGTTTGCAGCACACAGTGAATACATCCCTCGTGGGGAGTTGGTGCTTGTGCTCATCACATCTAAGGCTTTGTGGAGCAGAGGGGCTTGAGCCACATCTTCAAAGATGGTTGGGTCTTGATAAGGCAGAAGGGGGAGAGTGAGTACAGGTACTGATTGAGCCCTATGAAAAAGAATGATTACAAAGTCAAATGGGAACATAGCAGGAAGCCTACCAGGTGGGAGGACCAGTAAGGAAGCTAACCTGGTCGAGTAACCATTTCATGTTAGAGACCAGCCGGGAGCTAATATGTTGGAATGAGATGTAGGTGGAAGGAAAGGAGGAGGAGTGTGGCATGCATTGTACTTGGAGAAGCAATTTGGTTGCTAGCACAAGCTCTGGAGTGACATATTTTAGGTTCATACTCATATTTTAGGAGTATGGGGCGAGGGGTTCCAATTACCAGTTTGCTATCTATAAATGGTAACTTTTCAACATGCTTAACTTCTCTACCTGAGTTTCCTAATTCCAGACACATAATTCAGTAATTATGTTCGTTAATATTTTTAATAGCATGGGGAAACCCTTATGCTGTTTTCTATAAAAGTAACGCAAGTGAATACAAAAGAGTGGGGTAAATACTGAAGATACAGCATGATTTAAAGGTAGAGTTCCTATTTATGTGCCAGGGCTTGGGGTTACCAAGCAAAAGTGCTTGAAGTCAAAATGTCAGTGGTGATGTGATTATAGGTAACATTTGTTTATTTTAATAAAAATTACATGTTATCTACCAATGAATACCATGAATATAAGATATTAAATCCCACGTTAGGTTAAAAATGATAAATTATGTTTGCAAACAACATCAGTGTTGTCAGAATTGGGGATGTCAGGTTTCACCTACTTATTTTCATATCTACTATTTAACCTGCCCCATGAAACGTCCATTCAGCTTTTTAATACATTGTATTAGAACCTTTAGGCATCATTTTGTGTTATTTCTAATGCAAACTAGACTTTAGTAGAAGAAAAAAACAAGGGACCATTTTATTTTATTATATAAGCTTGTTAATTATACTCAATGAATATACAGCACAGTATATGTTTTGAACATCTACTATTTGACCATCATCTTGTTTGTTGAGTGCTTAGGAAGTTAAATAAGTGTATTGATTCTTTACTCTCCAAAAGCTTAATAAAAGGACTTAAAATACAAAGATGTTAGTAGAAGATAATTAGTTGAAGTAGTTTAATCCTAATTCTGAATTATTCTCCAGATTTTCTGCTTCTTATTCTAGTGGTCTTTCCTTTGTTCCCAGATTGCGTTTTTGATCGAGTTATTTGGTCCTCCAGATGATTATTTGGAAACAAAAACATAACAGAGAAATGACCACTAATTTATATGTTCCAGCTGCTTCCAGCTCAGCAGCAGTGGTTTAAACCATCAAGTGATTCTACTTGGCACTGCTTCAGGAAGTTCCACCCGTGGACGTATTGATTTGGTTTTTGAACAATGCCACATGGCAGTTTTATTTTCCTGCCCTTCCCTCCCCCTTATTTTACTTTGCT
Source organism: Hystrix cristata (assembly GCA_004026905.1). NCBI lineage: Eukaryota > Metazoa > Chordata > Mammalia > Rodentia > Hystricidae > Hystrix > Hystrix cristata. The sequence continues at coordinate 76,038 of PVJO010000333.1, forward strand.
CCCCTCACCTCCTCTTCCTTTTTAAGGTATTTTGATAGGTGTTTGTGAAGTTACTGAGTTGCCCAGGCTGGACTCAAACTTGTGATTCTCCTGTCTCACCCTCCCAGAGTGCCGGGATTACGTATATGCCCCACCACACCAGGGCTCACATAGCAGTTCTTCTTTCAGAGTTTCAGAAGTGGAATTAATACTCTTCATTTTCTCTGAGAAGATATCAAAAAGAGCAATTTAATTTACTGGAGAAGTATAGAAATATCTCAGAATTTCTCTGTACCTGTTTTGAAAATTTTGGCCTCCCTAATCACAGAAAAGGCATACAGAGGTACTGAGAGAAAGAGCAAGATTTAACAAAATTAAATTTTGTTTGATTGGTTGATTAACTGATTGATTGATAGGGTCTCACTGTATAATCCAGGCACCTCAGCTTTTTGAGTACTGGGCTTATAGGAATGAGCTGTGACTCCTGCAAAATTTTGTTTTAAAGTGTGATTTTTCACAAATGGCTGGAGAGTTTGCTTCACACTCTATGAATTTTAGTGAGTTCCTTTATGCCTTCATTTATTGCCAATCTAATCTCTTTATTTATTTATTTCTTTTTAGTGCTAGGGATAGAACTCAGGGCCTTGCGCTTGCTAGGCAAGCGCTGATCTCTTTATTCTTTCTACAGGTGTTAATTCTTTCATTTTTTTCTGAAGCGTATTGACTTCACATGTATAATATAAAGTCTTAAAATTTCAGATATGAACAATTTTCTAAAAGTGAGCCTTTATGAACATCTCTGAAAATGTTTTCATAAATAATCATTCCATGTGCTGTCAGTAGGATTTTACTGTATCATCTTAGATTCAAAGATTTTACAAATCAGTTACTTACATGCTTTCTAACGTGGTTAAACAAAGTTATTTGAATGTAGGTATAGATGTCCTCCATTTTACTTCAGTTTTCTGAGTCGTCTTCTATCTGATTTTATCAGTTCCTCTCTATTTGTTTAACTTACTGTAAATTTTAAGCACCATCCACAGCACCTTTCACATACACAGATGGATCCTTTTGTTTCAGTGATCATGTTGGGGTCCTTGCCTGTGTGTCTCAAGTCAAGTCTAGAAGTTGATTGTCTCACTGTTTACTCCTCCAAAAGCCTTACTAGTGGCCTCGTGTCCCACACTTGGGTTAGGGACAGACAATAGGAATTAAATTGCTTTGAGTGTGGGGTCAGGGGTTCCACTTGTCACTGGCAGCCGGATTGTGTGTGATCTCAATGGAAGTCACAGCTTTGCCTGCTCCAGTATTGCCTGGAACCTTGTTAACTGACCTCTCATGTGTTATTTCCCACCAAACTCAGAATACCTCTATCTTCCGGGCATTTTCCACACCGGGGAATCAGCTTATTTCTCAGAGGTTAATGCCATTCCAGATAGATTCCGCCCCCTCCCCTCCCGCATAGTCTTAAGGATAAAATTATAGATTAAGTATAGCATCATCTTATTTTTCAAGGTAAGCTATTTCATAGGTGATTTACATTTTTTAAAAAGCCTTAATTTTTTTTACTATAATACTCTTCTGCAGAAAAAAGCGAATTTAGAAAATTTTCCAATGAGTCCCTGGACATTCTGTATTCTTCATAGTACAGTGAAGAAAGTCATAAAAAGTATTAGAGTAAAATGACTGAAAACCATGGATAGAGGATTGAGGGGGGGGCATTGCAAGTCCAATAGAAGAAGCTTATAAAGACTTGGTTTAGAATGTGGAAACAGTCAAGAAGCTGCTGAAAGGGGAGTAAGAGGGAATGGAGGAGGCATTTTCAAAGCATATAAAATTTCTTCCAGACTTTATATAGCTATGCTGCATTGATGAGCTTAAAAATACAAAAACTTTCTGGTTCTGATACATGCTACAAGCACCTGATTTTTTTTTTTTTTTTTTTTTTTGGTGCTGGGGATCGAACTCTTGGCCTTGTGCTTGCAAGGCGAGCACTCTAACCACTGAGCTAAATCCCCAGCAAGCACCTGATTTTGAGTGAGAAAACCTAGTTCAAATCTTGACCTTTCAGCTTCAGTAGGTGAAGTGCTTGGCCTCTGGGCCTTTGTGTCTCTCTCTCTAAAATGGAAGCAATAACATTTACTTCAATAGTTTTCTCTGAAGTGAAAGCATTCCTAAATTATGTTTAGTACGCTTATGTCAGTGAACATTTTAATGTAAATAGATCAGCCTTAAATATCTGTTTAATTAAGAGACTTGCTGAAACAGTTTCAAGTTGTGACTTTCAAATATGAAACTTGTTAGAGAAAAGGATGTTAGAAGTATTCTGTATAATAGAAATAAGCCTTTTTAGGGGGTGATTATCAAATTAAAAGAAGATGTAAGTAAATGATATGTGTAATCTGATTTGGGAGAATGTATTTTTACCAAATATAATTTTTTATTTTGTATGGAGTTATAAAAGTAAGGGAATTGTTAGTAATGGTACACTTAAAAGGAAGACCCAAATCCTATACTTAAGTAACATTCTATTTATTTTAAAAGGTCTAGTAATAATAGAAATGTTTCCTTTTGAGTCAGAGTACCATAAGCGATTGAAATATACAGTAAGATTTTGTGGAAGTAAAGGGGAAATATTTGAAACTATGTAGTGAGTAAAAGTTGTAACTTGCCAGTTAATTTCTGCTGATTAGCTTTTATAATTGTTATGGTATATAGTCATTTTTAAATTTTTTGACATTAAATATATAAAACTTAATTCATAATTAACTATGCCTGTAGCTTTATATTGGTGATTAGCCCCATTAAGAAGTTAATAGGGCTCTAGTTTAGCATGACTTCTTTGTTTGGAAAACTTGAAAACCTCTCAAGCCAAAAAATGTAATCTACCTACTATTCTTATTTTTTTAATTTTTTTTTAAAAAAGTATTAAAATCATACATTTGTGAGATTGCTGATTGTTAAAATATCTTAAACTCATTTTTGATACGTACCAACCTTAGTAGTAAACACAGTGCATCCTTAGAATTAAACAGAATGTTCCATTTTAATGTTTCTTGGAGCCCAATAATACAATAAAGTTTGAGGGAAACTTGAAACATATAAAATTAGATATTTGCATGCATATTAAAGTTTAAATTTAAAGTTTGTGTATTTGTTTGTTTTGCTGTCTTTACCAATACACACAAGCTCAGGTCTTATTGATAAAAAGAGTACATGCAGTTTTTAGGAATCTCAAGGTAATTTTTTCAGATAGATACGTTTAGATTAGTCAAAGTAAAAATCAGACTTGGGAAATTTCAGGAACATGAACTGATCATTGATCTGAACCTCCTTTCCCTTTATACATACCCACCTATACATGGGACAGTTCCAAGTTATACTATCTAGCTTATGGAGGAGGTTTTTTTTTTTCTTTTCTCCTTTCACTTAAGATTTCCTTAGTCCTATATTTCTCAGGAACCTTATTTTTTTAAAAAAAAGTATGATTTTACAATTCTCTGACTATAAATAATTACAACTTTATAATTCCGAAAAGCTAATTATCTGATTTTAAAGACATCCTGGTGTTTTGCTAGACCTTTTAACGCTGTTGATACTAGTTCAAGGATAATCTGCGTTTGCCTGTGGCAGATCTAATAGCAGCAGTCAATTAATCAACTGATAGAAAAGTGTCTCCCACTGACCTTGTGCATAGCCACTGTCCTGGGTATCTGTGGGATAAACAAAGGCCCCTGAGCTTAGTTAATAAATTGTTTAAGTGATCATGACCCTAAAGTATATATTTTGTCTGAAAACTGATTGCTGGATGTATATTCATCATAGCAAACTCTGAAGCATCCACCCAAGGGGGCTCCATTTTCATTTTCAACCAATTGCCTGTGAAGTAATCAATAATTCACTAAATCTTATTTACATAGGTGATCTAAGATTATCACTATCTAAGCAGATAGGCTCCTAGAGTAACTTCAGTGGCAAAAGAAACCTTGAAGGAGTCAGAAAACGCCTTGGAAACTTTGAAATAATCTTCCAACATTTACTGAGTGCAACCCAGGGTACTTGGTGCTGTGGATGTAAAGATAAACAAAACATGGTCCCGTTTTGTGAAATGATATAGGTTAATGGGGAAACCAGATCTGTCCTCACAAATACAGTAGGACTCATCAGCCCTCTAATAATAGTATGTACAAAGCATTTGAGAGCATAGAGGATGCAGCCTGAATCTGCAAGAGGGGAAATGGGCTGTGAGTAGCCCCAGTCCCTTTAATGAAAAAAAATAGGTATATAGAAGCCGAAGAGGAAAATAATGTGAATTAAAAGCCCAAAACCAGTTATCCAAAGGATCCCAGAAATAATTTTACACGAGCATATGATTTAAAATTTGCAAAAGAAATGGAATTGTAGTTTTATAGTGAGGGCAATGGTTTCCTAGGTTCTAATAACTTAGGGGGTAAATGCCTTTAATTGTATTTGTATCATATTATCAAAGATGGTTGATTAAAATGATCACATTTATCCCCCCAGGATCAGATGGAAGTTATTAAGTAGGCAAGGATTAGACCTCAAATTGTAACACATGTTGGGTTTTTGCTGTTTTTCTTTTTATTATTTTAAGCATCTTGTAAAATTTTATAAATATAAATTTGCCTTTCTCGGGTTGAGCCTCCCTCACCTTTTTTAGTACCTTACTACTTTCTCATGTTCATAGTTTCAGGCCTGTCCTTAGCTTCTCCATTCTGCTGTGCATTGTTTTCTTCCAGGGACCAGTTCCTTCTCGACTTCTTCTCTGAAGAAGTCCCTTCAGTTTCAGTCAAATTCTCTGCTCTTTTTGTCTCATCACTGGGGTGCTCCCTAGACCTGAGGCCCTTCAGGCTGACTGTAGAGAGAAGGTGACTGTTGGAAAGAGGGAGCATGGTGGTGGTGAGAATAAAGGTAGTGAGTGCTTTAGTTATGATCATTTCCAGAGAGGCAGTAGTTCACACTGTGAGCCCTGGGGTCACAACTGCGTACCCTCTTTTACTTTCGAGCTCTCTGAGTGAGCCTAGGTAAATTGCCTTACTTCTCTTGGACAGAGTATTCTTTGTTGATAAAACAGGAGTAAAAATAATACTATCTACTGTACCACAGGATTGTTAGGAGAGTTAAATGAATTAAGGCATGTCACATTTTCAAGACTCCACAAATTAGTTTATTATTTGTCAACTCAAATTTGTAACTTACACGTTACTAAGGATACTATATTTTCTGATCCCTTATAGTGCTGTAATTGCTTTTTTTGAGGAAATCGAGGCTTAGTAAAGTTAATAAATTGTCTGTAGTTACAAGGCATGATCAAAATATATGGTGAATTTCAAATTTAAAAAATTTGTTTCAGTTAAAGACACATTGCCGGTAATTCTCTTCAAGCTGGGTGTGTTGGCAGCCCTCTGGAAGGTTGAGGCAGGACGATCACAAGTTTGAGCCCAGCCCGGGCACCTCTGTGACTTACCAAGACCCTGTTTTAAAAGAAAAAAATTAGAAAGGAGTGGGGATGAACCTCAGCAGGAAGGATTTAATTTCTGTGCCCCACATGTACACACAGTCCTCCAAGTTATACCTCCTGACTTTCAATTCCCTTTTCTCATCATTCATGCCGCTTTTTGAAGCACTTTTGGAACTCTACTCCAGCAGTTATGGAATGTTTAGGAGGTGTGATAAAAAATCCAGTGAATCCTGTTGCCAGGTGCCATCGAACGGAAAGGCAGGTTAATAAAGATACTACCCGTGTCTTCATCCACCTTCTTCACTGGATCTGGCACCATGTGACTTCTGGCTCTTCTCCAAAGTTAAAATGACCATGAAAGGTAAATGTTTTGAATTGATTCAGGACATCAAAGCAGCCACAACAGTGCAACTAGAGATACTTTTGAAAGAAGACTTCCAGAACTGCTCCAGAAAGTGGAAAGAACAAAGGGATAAGTGTGTGCAATGAGAGGGGGAGTATTTTGGAGGGATTAATGACAATGTCTTTTACTGTAATAAATTAAAAAAAAATTAAACACCCTATTGTTGATCACAACTTGTACATTGTGTGGATTCAAGCCTAGATCTGTGTACCTTCAGAATGCCTGCCTTTGACTAAAATGTGGTGCCTCACAGCCATCAAACAGAGCAGGAGTGTTGTTGCGGTTTCTTGCTGCACAGTGTTTGTTGACGGTAACAGCTGTTCAGTGGAGCCAGGAGGTGTATTAGGGAACTTTTCTGGCCCATCCATCTGGAGGCTTGTATTCTCATTCTGCCTTTCATCCTCTGTCTTTGCGATCTAGAGCAATTCACTTAAATACATTCAAGACTCTGATTCATGATCTGTAACCTAGAAATAATTGTAGAGTTGTATTACAGGATCAAGTGAGAATACAGTGCTAAACATATTATAATTCATGGAAGAGAATAAGGTTCCTAGCTTGCCATATGGGTATTTTGGCTACACCGAATAGATAATATATTTTAACTTCTAAAAGTTTCATCTCTCCTCTGATATTATTTGAATTCTTTTGCACTTTTTTAAAGTGAAGGGTTTATTTTGTGCATCTGTGAGTGAACCTAACGTTTCAGGGCAGTGGGTAAAGGGGGAGCCTGGAAACTCAAGCTTTGGATTATCTAATGCCAAAATAAGCAAAAACCATTTAGCGAGGAGATTAGTAATAAAAGTAATATGTACCTGTGTGGGTGATTGGGATGGGAAATGAGTTTGATACTAAAATGAAGGAGAATCACAAGTAAAAAATATTTTAGGTCTGTTCTTTCTGTGAATCTTTTGTTAGAGCAGAGGTTTTGGGTAGACACAGTTAAGTCTTTCTGTACATTACTCAGCAGTCATCATCCTTGGTCCAAAACTATATGACCTCTGAAATAAATGCAAAAATTTAGTGTATTTTATATATGACACATCCATCAGTTATTTTTATTAGAATTAAAAAGATCCAACTTTGCCTGATTTCCATGAGTACAGGGATTAGATTGAGGGGTAGAGTGAGGAGATTCCATACAGGCATTCAGTAGTGAGACGCGATAGATAGAGACTGACCAAAAGGAACACCGGAAGTTTTCTTGGTACGGAATGTCTGAGTAAAGCACATTAATGCCCGTGAACTCTTCAGTTCTGTGAGACAGGTTACAAAGGTGAGATTCATACCTTCTGTGGAGCTCAGAAGGCCCCTCTCCGCCAGTTTAATGATCACAAGAGCCAGGAACTAAACCTGCTCTTGAGGTTCCACATCCCTCCACTTGCGGCAGAAATGTAGAGAGCCAAAAGGAGGCTCCTAGGCAGGAGGGATGTGATACATGAATGCTCAGCATGGTTAGCATGACTGATAATTGCCTGGGAAATACTGATAAAGGTTAAATCATGGTGATATAGTCCAATTAAAATGAGAAAAAAATCTCCATTTTGGAAAGATTTTCACCTAGAATAATTTAAAATTGGGAAACAAAACTGGTATTCAACTGGAAACATTAATTGCTCAAAGTGGCTCATTTCCTGAGGGTCTAGTTTTTATTTATTTATGTTTTTAGTTACTCTTGAGAGGTGTTTTTGAATGGTAGGAAGGGTAAACCAGTAACCAGTGAAGGAGTCTTTACACTTTTTGTTCCATAAAAGACTTTAGAAAACGTAGTTTTCCTCATGTATTTCTTAATTTATATCTAAAATTTTTTGTCATAAATTTAAGTTATTTGTTAATGGTATAATTAGTGTAAAGATTGGATCTTAGTAAGATTGTGATGTCTTTAAATATATTCATTTCAGTCACTTTAGCTCTATTTTAACTTCCACTACCCGTTTATAAACTACTGTTTAGCAGTCTGTAATTTTAATCTTAATTTTCTCCTTGAGCTACTACTTTATTATACTTTTATCTACAGATTTTGTTACGTATTATGTTTTAAAAATTACCACTTTTTTGTAGTTCTCTGATTAAAATTTAATAGTAATTTTTAAGGAAGTTTATGATTATGCGTGGTGGGGTACCCCACTCCTGTAATCCCAGCATTAGAGAGAGTGAGGCAGGAAGATCATGAGTTTGGGGCCAGCCTGACTGCTTAGCAGCCAGCCTGGAACACACCACCACAATAGTTTATCACTAGAGTTATGATTATATAGTTCATCAAATTACAATGCCTGAAATTACAAACTTTGATAAGTAATATTAGGGATAAAAGTATAGCTTTATTGAAAATATATTTAATTGCATTATCACTGTGTATCTTTCAATTAGTTTATAATCACTAGATTAAAAATTTTCATTCAGAATAGTTCAGCAGTTTTCACTTTTTTAACATATAGACTGAAATTTTGTTTATATAGATAAGTTGCAGAGAATGAGTATAAATTTAGCAGTGTCGCCCATTTTTTTGGACTTCTGAATTATATTCAAAATCACAGTGATCCATCATTTAAAATTATCTTTAATGATTTATCAGCTGATGATTCAATTAGGCCCTGTTCCAGTTTTATTTTAAGCAAAGAATTGGCAAAGCCACCTGAATTGCAAAAGAGCGATTAGATTAAGTCCATTCACTTTTTCATCAGTGATATTTCTAATACTCCTCTTGTGTCCTGCCTGGAGTTTTTTCTCCCCCTACTCCAAACAGTACTCCAGAATGAGATTTGTGGTGGATAAGCTGTGTGCCTTGATTTTTTTTTTTTTTTTTTAAAACAGGGTCTCACTCTGTAGTTCCGGTTGGCCTTGAACTCACCATGTAGCTCAGGCTGGCCTAGAATATGCGGTGATCCTCCTTGTCTCAGCCTCCCGACTTGCTGGGATTGCAGGAGTGTGCCACCACACCTGACTGTGTGCCTACATTTTGTAAAGTGGCAGAAAGGAGTAGTTGGAAGCAGCAAGTGAGAAAGACTGACTGTCTAGAGGCATCCTAAGGCAGGCCAGTTTTAGGAAAGGGCACTTGGAAAAGTTGATCTTGGATGTTACTTATTATCTTTGTGCCTGTGTACCCTTTGGAAGATCACTTACTTCTGGAGTTTGCCTCTGTACTGTTGTTCTAGTAACCAGTATAGCATGGGCTCTTGATCGAAGAAATTTTTAAAAATTCCTAATGTGTGTATGGCCTTTAAATTTACAACACTGATGACCAACGTAAATAGTTATGCTGTCTGGGGTAATGTTGTAGGTCTTAATTGCTTTCATGCATCTACTTACAAATTGTCTTTCCTGGGTGTGAGCCTTCCTAATTCCAGTTCCCTATAATTTTCCAGAATGGGATTAACACTTGAGCTGCCCGTGACTCCCCCCTACCCTATCTTGTGCTATACCTACTCACATACAGTTGTACTTTGATAAATCACATTTTAAACAGCTCCTATAAGGACTGCTTGCAATTTTGAGTAAACAGCAAGCAGTTTGGCCACAGCCAGATTAATTTTTGGATCTTGGCTTAATTCTTTGTGTGTCAGTTAAAAAAAAATACAGTACTACAAGATACCTCAAATATAATTTATATTCATTCTTTAATTTTACAGAGGGGTAAGCCAGTAGTCCAAGGTCACAGAGGTGGTAGGAGAAAAGTCGAACCTGTGTTTCTAACTCCAAGTATCACATCCTTTGATATATCACACCTTTGGCTGCTTTTTGCTAAATTGCATTCCTCACCCAAGTCCTATTTAATATTATTTGTCCTGGGGACGGATTAGCTTTTGAGAATTCAGCATTATTTTTGAAATAGAAAGGCACTTACGTTCTCATTGAAGATTTACATTTACTCAAAACAAAAATACTCCCTGTCCCTTGGCAAATACTTTTTCTTCTCGTTAGGACACAGCTAGGCACGCAGGAGCCCATCAGCCCCGGGCAGTGGCCCTGGGGGAGGGAGGGGATATTAACAGGTCGGAGTGGAGGTGAATTGGCAGAGCCGGGTGCGGGGGGTGTTGGTAGGAGGTGGGAAGCTTACATCATTTCCCTGCAACTGGGCTCTGGCGGGGCTGTAAGGCCTTACTTTCCCCAGTCTAGTAGTTTGGCACATTGACAGAGATTTGTAAAAGAAAGGCAAGGTATCTAGTGTTTGGATGCTCGCTCTGTTCACAAATCTGTGCTCTTAGATGAAACTGTCAATAAGTAACTAGAAGCAACCGGGACTGTCTGTGCTTCTGTGCTTCGCTCTCCCCCAGCTCAGTTCCTTTCTGCTCCGCCCCATCCCTGCTCTCTCTGCTGTTCAGATCAGCTTCCTGCTTCTCTGAAAGCTGCTCTCCTATAAAGCTGGCCTGCTTTCACTGAAAGCATTATATTCATAAGACTGAGGCAGGTTTTGTGGAAGTATTGTTGGTTTGTTTTTCTCTGGGGGATGGAGGGTGAGGAATGAAATTTTTAAAAAAGAAAGGGGCAGGCCGGAAAGGCAAAATCATCATGAATTTTGTTGTCACATCGTGCCGGTGTTATAACCATCTCTGTAGACTGCCGCACTGAAAACATTTCTGTGAGAGGTATGTGCTTGGAAAATGGAAAGGTGACTGTCGGCTGTGGAGCAAGCTGCCTGTCCAGCTGCTGCTCAAATGGCTGTAAGGTCGTAATTCTTTCTAGTGTTTTGATATGGAAAGGGCAGTCATTACTTGAACAAAGTGCAGTTAACCAGCTTAATGTTAAAAAAATATTGAACGTGTGCTTCGCCCCCACATGAGGACTCTTGACATGCTCATTCAGGGCGAATACATCTAGTCAGATCCACGGTGTTATTCCGAGATCTTTTGGTGGTAGTTGTCTGTAAACAAGATGATAATCTTTAATACTTCTCTCATTATTTATGAACCATATGACAAAGATTAATGAGAGAGACTTCAAGTAGCCTAGAAGAAGCTTCAGATTCATTAGGAGCTTTTTGCACTAACAGATGGCGAAAGTAAAAGGAAACGGCTGGTGTTTTACTGTAATCTAAAGTGAAAGTTTTAGAGGGTGTGTTATATCTAAGTGGAAAAATCTGGAGGGGCCACTACATTTTAGAAGCAGAGCCCACTACTGTCGATGCCTGACCTGTACAGTATTAAGGCCAGAAAGCTTTTTGAGTACAAGTGGATGTGTCTTAGGAAACCTGTACAAATGTTTTTATTCAGTAGTCAGAGGAAAGAATTAAGAACAAGAATACAACCACCACCAAAGGATGCACAGAGAGCCGGGTGTTGATTACTAAAAATCCAGGCTATTTTGTTACAGAAAGTTTTAGAAGATATTAAAAATAGGAAAATAAAACCAATATTTTTATCATGTACACTAGTGGTGGTGACTATTGAAATTACAAAGTATTTTCTGCTTGATTTTAATTACTTTATCATGGAAGAAACTGGAAAACTCTTGAATGTTGGCATGTTCTAAATTTGTTTTACAAAACCTTGGAAGTAAATCGTATAAATATTTACATATGAACGTGATGGTACTGACCTTTTCAATGAAGTTAATGGTGTTGAAGTCTTTGAAATCTCTCATTTATGAATAGAACATGCTGAGTAATATAACTCAACCTGAAGTCTTCCCTTTAAGAGAGTATTCTTTCATTTAAATGAAATTTAAACTTCATTTCTTCCCAAATGTTTGTAAAGAGTATCCAGTCATGAAGAAAATGCTGAGTTTAATGTGTTACAAATATAAAAGGTTTGAGGACTGGAAGTGTAGATCAGTGGTATTGTGCTTACCTAACATGCACAAGACTCTAGGTTTGATACCTAGCAATGCAAAATTAAAAAAAAGAAAAAAAAGTAAAAGATTATTAAAAGAGCAAAAAAGATCTGGGAAGTAAACAATGCAGACCTCCAGAAAGGAATCCCATCTACCCCACACACCAACAGGTGGCCACCCTGACTGTATTTACTTTGGTCATTCTCAAGTAGATGCACATTAGAAGAAACCCAAGGAGCGCTTTTATTACCTATCCTCGCCCAAGGGCTGGGGATTTAGGCCCTCACCCGGAGATTCTAATTTAATTAGCTGGGGGCGGGGCAAGGGGGGTTGATCCTTTAACAGTCATTCCCAAGTGATTGTAACTTAGCTAGAATTGACAGCAGCTGTATTACCTGAATATACGTGCGCTAATCCCGTTTTGTGTACTATTTTTATCCATACTAAATCACCTTCTACATTGTCCTTTTAGGTCTGAACTCCTCTTATCACATAATACCCCATCAGTTATTTAATGCCATCTCTCTCCTAAGACTTAGCTCCTCTGGGCTAAATACTATTAGTTCCCTCAATGTTTAGGACACATTTTCTAGGTCCTTCACCATTCTGGTCACTTGTCTGCGTGGCTTTTTTTTTTTTTTTAAGTTATTTTGAAGTTCTCAGTATTTTTATTTATTTATTATTGTGGCACTGGGAATTGAACTGAGGGCTTTGTACATTGTAAGCAGGCTCTCCACCATTGAGCTATCTATGTCCTCAGCCCTTGGCATTACTCTTACTTGTCCATATCATTCTTAACTAGCGTGCCCTTGGGGCCGAGGTCGTTATTCTGGACATGTGGTGCCCAGCAGAGAATACAGTGAGGCTGTAAGCCCCTTGTTCTGGACACTACACTTCTGTTTTTGGTGGCTAAGATTACGTTAGCTTTTTGGCAGGCATGTCACACTGTTGACTCATACGGAGTTTGAAGTCAGCTAAAGCTCTTAGTTCTTTTTCACATGAACTGTACTTAAATCAGGTCTCTACTGTCCCGTGCTTACAGATTTTTTTTTTTTTGCCACCGTAGTTCCAGGGTTGACATTTATACTTGAAAAACATAAAGGGCGGGCTTGAATCAGTTATTCCACATAGGGAGAGTGATATATCCAAACTGGATGCCAAAAGTTTATTATATGCATATAGCAGCAATTTTAAAGAGTAATCTGGGTTCATTTGAATCCACAGTGAAGTTTAATCTTGTTTACTCATTCCATTTCTCCAGTGTTTCTTCTGATTCATTATTCAAAACTTGCTGTTTAGGGTTAAAAATTCATTTGATTTATAGTCTGTCTTAATGTTGGCATTCAGTGCTTGGTACTTGGCATTCAGCTTTTCCAGATATATCCATGGCATTTTCCTCGACTAATGATCTAGCAGCCTTTTTTTTTTTTAAAGGGAAATGTGTTGTATTTGTCATCACATCTTTGGTCAAAGACAGAAATTGAAGGAAATGCTTTGCCAACGAGCAGGTGACTTTTCTAAGATCACTTAGTTCACTTTTACAGAGGCTAGAACCAAAATCCAGCTTTGCTAGTGCCACTGCAGTGCTGTTGAGTCTCAGGACAAGTGCTGATGCAGTTTGTTGCTCAGAGTAAGACTTCAAAGGGAACGAAAAGCTTCCATGAGTTCTTTTTTTTGGATATTTAATATTTTACACCATTGCATTTTAACATATAGTCCACCCACTAATTTATTTTTCATTTAGTCTGCTGCTCAGAGCAATAAAGGGAGTTAAAAAAAAAGACTTAGATAATACACCTAAGTTAAATGCAGAGAATAGTTTCCTTAGGCATTTGGGCATCGTGGCTTTCCACGGGTAGTCAGATATTCCTCCCAGTTTTCTTTCTCACTGACTCTTTACTCTCTTTCATACACATGTGGATTCACACACATACACACAGAGTTGATAGTCATGTAGCATCACTTTGCTCTTACTGAATCACAACATGGAGAACTTCTGAATTATATATAACCAGTCTCCTAATTTTGTAGGTGAAGAAACTGAGGCACAGACAGGGAAGTCTTGTTGTAGTCACCATCTTTACTGGAGTATTTAGTACATAAAATATACTTACAAGTGAGACGTATTTAATGTACCTGGATATTGTCCAGCTTTCTTTAATACTCTTTTCTCTTCACAGAGGAATTGGATTTTATCTTTCTGATTCCCAAGCTTTGCCCTTGGGCTCTCATTGCTTCAACAGTGTTGAAAATGAAGAGATCTTTCAAGAACACCTATTACTTTAGAAAAGCTCCACTGATAGAGTAAAAGCTCAGATAACCAGGTTTATTTTTCCTACTTTTGACTTATAGGAAAATAAGCTCCTTTTCTTTCCTTAAAAAATTGATTTTAAACAGTGTGGCAAAGAAGAAGAAAAAAAGTTTCCAAAGAATCAATAGCCTAGAGCCAGTCTGTATACACCTCAACCAAAATGTCTACATCTTTATTAGGAGCCAATGAAAATTGATGTCCACAAGGCCAACTCTTAATATCTGATAATACCCATAGTCAACAGTAGGAGTTTTAATTATGTTCACTATGTTCTAGTTACTAAAACAAGAGAGTATCACTTAATATATGTTAGAAAGGTTTTCAGTAGCAATTGTTGAAACAAAAAGGTTTTACAAATAAATATAGTCAATTAGGCTAGGCTCCTCCACCAGCCTCTTGCTTAACACAGGTTTAATTGCGTATTCTCTTTTACAGTCTGGAAACCTTCAGTTTTATTAATGCAAGGATACTGTAATATCAACAGTAATACCTTGTGAAGCTGCAGTTTTAACAAGTATGCTTGGCTTTCTCTGCACCAGTGTCTATTTTGTACCATATCTTACATTACTCTATTAATTTTATGTTTTCATGTGGCTTTTCCTCTTGCCTTGACCTGTATCTGTTCCTATGATCCCTTCATTATTTTTGTCTTTTAATAATGTTCCTTTTAAACAGATGTTTTTAAAATAGGAAATGAAGATTGAATGAATATAGGACCACGAACTATGTATATATGAACCACACAGTTGAAAGTTTATATGGCAAACAAATAAAGGTATGATTACTAGTGGAGTTAATTAATTCCTGAGGTACTACTCAGTATGAAATATCCATGTTTAATTTGAAACCAGAAATGGGATATCAGAGGGAGAAGAAACCTATGAGATAGGGAAGTAGAGCGTCATTACAAATACTTTTTGTTGTAGAATTCTAAAGCATAAAGATTTAACATGATGATAATGTGGCCATGTTGATTGTGCATCTGTGTCAATAAAGGGTGAGAAAATAATGAAATGTAAAGATTAAGATTTTTTTTTCTTTTGGTTTTTTGAGACAAGGTCTTGTATGTAGCCCAGGCTTGACCTCTCAGAATCCTCCTGCCTCATCCTCCCTAGTGCTGGGACTATAGTAGTATGCCACCACACACATGAAGATTTAGAATTCTGGCCTCTCTAAATTACTGTTTAGAGAGTGCTTATAAACATCTTCTGAAGCTTTGAAGAAATTACTTTTTACATTATGCAGTTTATAGTCATTTTCCTATGTGTTTTTTGTTATTGTTTCATCATCATTATTAAGGGACTGTGTAGAGCTTATCACATGTAGGAAAGAGTGCTGGGTAGCTAAACTTTCAGGATCAGCAAAGCATGTTTTCACATGGTGAATTTAAAAACCTCTAAAAAAGGTTTGGATGGATGGAGGTAAGTATATTGGCCCCTAAAACCTATGAAACAGCAAAGAGCTGTAAGAAAATAGTGTGTTGGTTCTTAAAATATTCAAAATAAATGACAGTCATAGTTCAAAAAGAGTGACAAACCCTCTTACTTACCATTATTATTATTATTATTGTACTTCATGTTAAGAAAGCTCTAGAGGAATGACTGTTGAGTACCTACCAGGTAGGCCTAATTGAACAAAACACCAAATCAAATCTGTGACACATATGGAAATATAGTAATTTTTACCTTAGATACTCTTTGTATGAATCTTAGAATTGTTCGGTTATTTTTTATTTAAGTGCTATAGTTTGGGGGCGTCTACCTTCGTTTGAGGCCTCAGGATACCTGTCTGAGAGGGGGTAATGGACAAACTAAGATCTGATGCATAGTCGATATTAGGTAGTTTGGGCTTGGATTAGTATGATAAAAATCCGGAGACTTTGAAGTGAGAATAGCAAGATGGCTTAGAGAAACTAGAAAAGTAGTAATACGGCAGGAGTTCAGAAATAAAAGCAAAGAATGGCATGTTATAAATGGAAATCAGAATATGGGAGTTTATGTGCAAAGTTTTATGGGAGAGGGCATAAGGTATTTGGATTGGCATTTTGTGACCGTCATTTTGCTACAGGAGGAATGCTTTTGAAGGGGCATGGTCAGGTCTGCAGAAGTCAAGAGGCCATTAGAGCAATGCTGCAAACAGGTGGTGTCACTGGGGATGGGAGGAATTTGAATTAACAGTATTTTGTGATTATGTGAGAAACAGAGTAAGCCACGTACTGGATTGTACATCTGGATGCGTTGGATGTCTGGATGTGTGGTACATTGACATTTTAGTTCATTCAGGCTGCTCTAACAAATTTTCATAGTCTAGGCAGTGTAGAAAATAGAAATTTATGTTTCCCTTCTCTGGAGGCTAGGAAGTCCAGGATCAGGCTAGATAAGGTGTCTGATGAGGGCCCATTTCCTGGTTCATAGATTATACCTTCTTCCAGTGTTCTCATGGAAAGGACAAGACAGCTCTCTAAGTCTTTCTTTATGAAGGCACTAATGCGTTTGACGAGGGCTCCACCCTTATGACCTAACTATGCCCCTCAACCCAATTTCTCTTAAAACCATAACCTTGAAGGGGTAGTATTTCGACGGATGAATTTTGGAGGGATGTAAACATGCAGATCATAGCAAGTAGAACAGGGAGGCCCCAAGAAAAGCAAATCTAGGGGCTCTAAGAGGGGGAAATGTTTAAAATTGCAGAGTTGAACTAAGTGCCCTGTGAGATTCCTAAGTTGAGATACTCATTTACAATTAAAATATGTTTGGACTTTGGAAGAGAGGAGTGGGCTTGAAATACAAATTTGACAATCACTTTCATAGGGTACTCAGTGAAGGAGATCAACTAAGGAAAGTGCAGGGTACTAGTAAAGCTAATTTAGTAACTCTAACTCCAGGACCTGCAGCGGAGACAGCTCACAGCTGTGGAATGAGGGCATGAAGGAGACATGCATGCGTGACTACTCAGCCGCTTCATGCTTTTGTTTTTTTTAAATAATAGTATCCCTTGATATTTTTTTTTTTTAACTAAGCTTTTGAGATAATTATAGTTGTGTATGTAGCCATCAGAAATAATACAGACAGGTCCTATGTTCCTTTTATCCAGAGTTTTTCAGTGGTAACTTCTTATAAAACGACAGCATGACGATCAAGATCTTGACATCACTCCTGGGATCTCTGTTGTTGCCTGTTTTATAGCCACATCCACTTTCCTTTTGCTCTGTCCTCTTTATAAGACCTTGCAAATATTCATTCATTTTCATTTCTGTAGTTTTTGTTATTTCAAGAATGTTTTAGAAATAAAGTTGTAGAGTATGTAGCCTTTTGAGTTTGGCTTTTTGTACTTAGCATAATTCTCTGGAGACTCATGCAGGTTGTGCTGTTTTTTTTTGTTTGTTTGTTTTTGGTTTTTTTTTTTTTTTAGTGTAGTGCTGGGGATCAAACCCAGAACCTCCTGCATGCTAGGCCTGTGCTGTACCTGTGAAGACCCTCTCCCTACTCCTCAGTAGTTCCTTTTTATTGCTGACTAATGGTCTGGAGATACCATCTACTTAAAGACATCCTGTTTGTTTCTAGTTAGGAACAATCGTGAATGAAGCTGTTGTGAACATTCAGGTATATGTTTTTGTGTGAATAAGTTTGTTTTCCTCTGTGATAAATGTCTAGAAGTACAATTGCTGGTGGTATGATAGGTGCGTGTTTGGCTTTTTTGTCTTCGGGTTTTTTTCTTTTAAACTGTCAAATGGCTTTCCAGAGTGACTGTATTATTTTCATTCTGACCAGCAATATATGTATGAATGATTCAGTTTATCTCCTTAACAATGTTTGGTATTGTTCTTTATTTATCTGTTTTCTCTGGTACTGGTGACTGAACACTTTTTGCTTGTTTTTTATTTTGAGATGGGATCTTGCTAAGTTGATCAGGCAGGGCTTGGAGTTGGGGTTCTCCTGCCTCAGACTCCCTGAGTGCTGGCTTTACACATCTGCGTCACCATACCTAGCTGTTGTTACTTTTCAAAAGCCATTGTGGTAATTATGTAGTGATCTTATTGTGGCTTGAGTTTGCATTTCTGTGATGGCTGATAATATTGAACATCATTGTTTACTATCTCTCAGTATCCCTTGTTAAATTGTCTGTTCATGTATTTGCCCATCGGATTGTTTATTTCTCTGCTAAGTTTTAAGAGTTCTTCATACATTCTAGACACCAGTACTTTTTCAAGTACATGGTTTGTATGTATTTTCTCTATCTAGCTTGCCTTTTCATCATCTTTATAGGTTTTTGACAGAGCTGAAATTTTGCTGAAGTCCATTTTATCTGTTTTATCTTTTATGGATCATGGATTTGATGTCAAGCCCAAGGAGTCAAATTTAGATGGTTCGAGATTCTGGGAAACTTCAGAAAGTTTTGTGGTTTTTTTTTTTTCATTACATATTTAAGTCCATGGCCTATTTGGAAGTACTTTTTGTATGAGCCGTCTCAGGTTGAACTTTCTGCTTCTTAACCATGGATGTCCCCTTTCTTCAGCACTATTTGTTAAAAAGTAAGGCTCTTCTTACTCTATTGAATCACTTCTGTATCTTTGTCTTAAAAGATAAGGTAGACATACTGGTATGGGTCTGTTTCTGGACTCTTCCATTGATGTGTATGTCTGATTTCTCACTAATAGCACACATTCTTGATTATTTTAGCTATATTCATGTATACTTATTCCTTACACTTTCTTTTTCTCTTTCAAAATTGTTTTAGCTTTTTGGACTCCTTTGCCTTCCCATATAAAATTTAGAATAATCTTGTCTTTATCTACTGTGTCTACAAAAATCTTGCTGTGATTTTTTTTTTTTGTAGAAATTATGTTATACCTATATATATTAAGTTGGAGAGTTTTAACATCTTTACTATGTTTAATTTTCTAGTTAATGACACAGTATCTCTTCGTTTATTTAGATCTTTGCTTTTATTCATTAGCATTTTTTAGCTTTCAGCATGCTTATTCTGAGCATGCTTTGTTAGGTTTATATTTTACTATTTCATTTTTAATTATTGTAAATGATACTGTAATATTTGTTTTTGTGTCTACATGTTTGTTGTGAGTAGGTAAAAGTATAGTAATTTTGATGTTCATTGTTCATGAAAAAACACAATTGACTTTTATGTACTTAACAAATTTTGCTACTCTTTTATTTTAGATTTTCCTAGTATATTCCTTTTTATTTTCCATGTAAATGCTTATGCCATTTGCAAAAATAGTTTGGTTTTCTTTCTTTAGATCTGTATGCCTGTGATTTCCTTTCCTAACCCTAACTGTACAGCAGTGGCCAAAACTTTAGCACTCTGAATGAGAGAAATGAAAGCAGGTGTCCTTGTCCTATTCTTGGTAGAAAAAAGGCAGTGAGTATTTTAATATTACAGTGTTAGGTTACTTTAAGATGCACTTTATCAGTGTTTAGAAGTCTTGATTTCTAACCTGATGAAAAAATTTCATCATATATGAGAGTTCACTTGTATCTAGTATTTTACAATCATTTTGGATGATCATATAATTTTCTTCTTTAACCTGTTAAAGAAGATGGGTGGCATTGGTTGATTTTGAATATTGAATCATCCTTGCATTTCTGAAATAAATCCACGATCATGTTGTGTAATTGTTTTTATGTATTCCTGAATTATATTTGCTTGCATTTTGTTAGGTTTTTGTTTGCTTGTTTGTTTTTTGTTTTGATGGTGCCATGGATTGAACCCAGGGCCTCATATGTGGGGCAAGGTTTTGATGACTAAGGTATACCCCCAGCCTTTGTTAGAGATTTCCCCATCTGTTTTTATGAGAGATTTTTGCATCAGTACTGTGAGGGATACTAGTGTGTTTTTTCTTTTCTTTTCTTTGGTACTCTCTTTGGTTTTGGTATCAAAGCAATACCAAAACCATACCTTTATCAATCACTTCCTTAATTTCTGCTTGCTCTGGATTTATTTTGATCTTTTAATAGGTGACATGGGAACTTAAATTACTGACTTACAAGATTTCTTCAAAATAAAAAATATTTAGTATTACAGATTCTTTGAACACTGAGTTAGCTGTGTCCTACAAATTTTGATATGCTATATTTTCATTCAGTTCAGCATTTTTAGCCCTCCTTGGGCATGTTACCCATGGATTATTTATAAATATTTTTTAATTTCCAAGTGTTAAGGAGTTTTTCTGTAACTTCCTGTTACCGATTTCTGATTTTATTCCAGTATGATCAGAGAATACATTCTGTGTGATTTCAAGTCTTTAAAAAATTTGTTTTATAGCCTATCGTGTAGTCTATCTTGTGATCTATTCCTTTGGCACTTGTCTACTTTGCTATTGTTGGCTCAAGTGTTCTATAAATGTCAATACTGATGATATTTTTGAGTACTTCTATAGCCTTTCTGATTTTTTACCTAATTGCTCTGTCAGTTGCTGAGAGAAAGTTGTTAATGTTTCTCACTGTGATTATGGATTTGTCTGTTACTCCTTTTGGTTCTATGCATTCTTGCGTTGTATACTTTGTAGCTCTGCTATTGATATAAGCACATTTCAGATTGATGTACCTTCTAGGTGTTGTGACCCTTAAATCATGATATAATATTCCTGTCTGTTTCTAGTAATTTTCTTTGTTGTGCAGTCTTTTTTCCTACCTAATACAACAGTTGTGTTAGCTTTTTGTTGCTGTGACAAATACCTGAGAAAATCATTTTAAAGAAGGAGTTTATTTTGGCTCATGGTTTCAGAGGTTTCAGTCCACAATCCTCTCCCATGGCTTCTGATACTGTAGTGAGGCAGAACATCTTGATGGGGACAGCATAGTGGATGGAGCAAAGTAGTTCACCTCATGGTAGGAAGGAGATAGAAAGAGCAGGAAGAGAGCCTGGGGAAAGGAGTCTAAGGACAAGATAAAGCCTTCAAAGGCACATTCCTAGTGATGTAATTCCTCCAACTAGGACCCACTTCCTAACAGCCTAGTCAGCTAGGAACTCATCAGCATATCAATCCATTGAGAAAATTAGCACCTTGATGATCCACATACCTCTCTAGGAGCCACCTCTGAAAAATGGCTGCCTTGGTGATCAAACCCTGAGGTCTTTTTTCTTCTTGATGTTTTAAAGATTTTTTTTTCCCCCTTTCTGTTCATTGAATTTCTTTAGCTACTCTTTTTTTGGGTGGGTCTGCTGCTGCTGAAAATTCTGAGTTCCTCCTCTTCTGAAAGTGTCTTTATTTCTTCTTCATTCATTCAGGGATATTTTTGGTAGGTATCTGATGGGATGCTAGATTTGCCGTTTTTTTTTTTGTTTTGTTTTGTTTTGTTTTTTCCCCAGTACTT
The DNA here is from genome assembly GCA_004026905.1 of Hystrix cristata. Classification (NCBI taxonomy): domain Eukaryota; kingdom Metazoa; phylum Chordata; class Mammalia; order Rodentia; family Hystricidae; genus Hystrix; species Hystrix cristata. The sequence continues at coordinate 97,316 of PVJO010000333.1, forward strand.
GAAATATACCATTCCTCTGTTCTCTGGTTTCTGATGAGAAATCTGCTGTCATTTGAATTGTTACTCCTTTGTAGATTCCTGTGTAAATGTATGTTATTCCTATGTCTGTTTTCTCATCCTGCTTTTAGTGTTTGGGAGGAAGAGAAGATGATTTTCAGAAGTTTGAGATATGTCTTGGTGTAGGGAGTATTGTCAAATTATGGAAGTTTTCAGCCATTATTTGAGTATGTTTCAGCCCTGCCCCTCTGTTCACTCCTTTGTGGATTGCCATTACATGGATTTCAAATCTGTTATTGTTCCACAGGTCCCCTGAGGCTTTGCTTAGGTTTTTCAATATATTTTCTTGGATAATTTCTATTTTTTTAATCTACTTTGCTGCTGTTGAGTATATTCATTTTTATATTTTGGTTAGTGTGTTTTTCAGTTCCAAAATTTCCATTTGGTTCTTCTTCATAAAATCTTCTGTTTCTTTGCTGACACATTTCATGTTTTCATTTGTTTCAGGCATTTTCATGGTTGCTCATCGAAACATTTTTGTATGGTTGCTTTAAAATCTTTGTTAAATAATTCTCACATCTTTTTCATCCTTGCTTTGTTGACTTTTGTTTGCTCTTTTCATTCAAGTGGAGATATTCTTGGTTTTGATATGAGAAGTGACTTTTGATTGAAACCTAGCTATATTGGCTATTATGTTAGGAGACTATAGATCTTATTTAAACCTTCTATTTTAACTGCATTCTTTGACACTGCTCTAATAACATGAAGAGATAGCTTAATCTTATTATAGCAAGATGAAAATCTTGTTTCCCATCTGACCTCCTTTGCCATCTGAGAGGGAAAGGGACTTATTACTGAAAAGGGACTTTTTACCGGACAGGGGATAGAGTTCCTACCCCTACTAGGCTTCTGAGGACGCCACTCTAATTAGAAGGGATAATTGTGCTTCATTGCCTTTCTTAATGGCTTCTGATGACCCACCTGGGTGAGGGGTTGCCCTTATTACTACTGTGCAGTGGGCAGTGTCCTGATACTCTATTAGGCCTCCTGTGACTCCATCCAAGCAGGCAAACAGAGAAAAACATTACCGCTGGATAAGTGGCTAACAGTTCTCTGTCCCCACATGATTTCCACTATGTATGATGGCAGAGTCCTTCTCTGCCATCACCATCTTTACAGCCTGTCAAGCATGGAAGTTTGGGTTCTATACTTGGTTTTAGCTGGTAATAGTAGGTATGGAGCCACATATTTTTTTCTGTGATGTTTGGTTATTGTAGAGCGGTTATTGTCTAAAAGTTTTATTTCTTGCCGTGCTGGCCCTTTCCTGGTCCTTTGGCTAGAGAGAACTGGCTTTTGTTGGGACATTTTTGTCTGTATCTTGTTGGCATGCCTGGATGGCCACCTTCTTCAGTTTCAAACCTGAGACAGAGAAGTTAGGAACCCAGGAAATTTACTAGTGGTGTTCCTTGGGTCCTGAATTTCCTAGCAGGTGTGCCTCTTTTCTACCTTTCCATCTTTTTAGGATTGTTTTATTTATTAAATGTCTAGCATTTTTAAATTGTACTTAGTGAGGGGACATGACATGTACATCTGGTCCGTCTTTTCACAACTGGGATTCCCTCATCTCCTTTTCAGGCAAAGACAATAAAAACTACTGTATATATTATGTGACAGAGATTGTAGCTTAGGATTCTAGGTGGAATTACTAATATTGGAATGACTCTTTCAAAGATAGAGTCTCATTTTAGGTAATTTAGATATCATTCAGCTTGAAGACCTTATTTGCTGCCTAGTGACAGGCAGTGAGTGACACAGTGTTCTTTGATTTTCTTTTCATGTACTATTTTGGTCTCGATTTTGTATATACAGTGGAAAAGGAAGCATATTGATTAGTGTTACATATTTTAAGTCATTTTTAGCTCTGGTGTAGTTCAGTTGATCCTCCAATACAATGGGCCAAATGCTTTTCAATAAACTGATATAGCTCATCCCTTACAAATGCTTTTATTCATAATTATGCCAGCAGTTTATTCTTCTGGGGTTTTTTTATACTTTAAAATTTGTTGTAGATTAACTGGCAGTAAAATTGCCTTTTTGTATTTATAGTTTTGTGAATTTAAAAATGTATAGATTTTGTGTAAATTTTAAATAATAAGAGCAGCTGTTTTTTTTTAAGTAAAGTTGCATTACCCCCCAAAATTCTCTTGTGCTGTATACCCTCCCCGAAACTGTAACCCCTGATAACCAATATCTCTTCTCATTACTATAGTTTTGTCTTTTGGAGTATGCCATATAAATGGAATCATAAGGTATGTAACCTTCTGAAATTAGCTTCTTTCACTTCATTAATGCCTACAACTTACCTAAGTTTTTACTTATATTAATAGTCCATTTTTTTTGTGCTGAACAGTAGTCCATTACATATATTCATGTACACACTGATATATGTATTTTCCTATTGGGTTGTTTCCAATGGTAATAATGAATAAAACTACTATAAGCATTTGTATATAGCTTGTGTAGAGGTATGTTTTGATTTTTCCAGAGTTACTATCTAGGCATGGGATTATATGGTTATATATTGAATGTGTGTTTATACAAGGAATATCCAAACTTTTCTAGAGCAGCCATATCATTCTGTATCTTACCTGTAATTCCTTTCTATTTTTTAACCTTTTCAAGTATGTTTGCCCCTACTTGTTAGAGCATTCTTAGAAATCTTTTAAAATCTTTGTCAGATAATTCTAACATTTGTGTTATTTCAGATTGGTTACTGTCAATTTCTATACAAGTTGAGATTTCTCCAGCCCATATATATGTCGATTAATTTTGGATTTCATTGTGGACATTTTGATCATTATAAAACTCTTGATCTTTTTTACATTCTATAGAAAATATTGTAGTTTAGTTTTAGTAGGCAGATAATTCAATTAAGTTAGGATTCAAATTACAACCTGTCCTTCGTGAGTTTTGGTTCCTGTGTCAGCTTTTTGAAGCCATTTTACTGTTGCCAGGGTTTTTTCCATTTAATTGCCACCCAGTGGCCAGTTTGGGAGTAGGACAGTGTTTTTTCTGTTGTTCAGTTCTCAGTGTCTAAAGTCATACCTTAGCACTTCTTTGAAAGTCATCAAGTTTGATACTAGATACATTTTGATATGAAAATTTTGTCCCAGTACTATTTGCTATTTCAGTGGGCAAGCTAGAACTTGCTTGTGTTCTTTCCCTCTTGACACACTACCCTTTCCAGACAAAACAATTTGTTGGATACTAGTCAATTTTGGCACTCTTCGTGCCTCCCAGAATCAGTTAACAACAAATACTGAAGTATCTACTACCTTTATGCCCTTTAGAATCAGACTCACGCTAGTGTAGTTTGTGGGATGAGGGCAAGAGGTGTAAATAATTTCAAGGAATCACTTTCCTGAGCTCCTTCCGCTCTGCCATCTCCCAAGTACTTTGTTTTTGGTTCTCTGGTTAGAAAGCTGGATTCTTTAGCTAATATGTTTTGCTGTTCAGTTCTCTTGATTATGCCCTTGTCTGGGGACAAGTAGTCCCAGGAAGGGAGAAAAGCAAATAGGGATTTGCCCTACTCTTTTGGGACCATTGTTCCACCACTCAGAGTTGAAGGTTCTTCTCCTTCAGATTTTTAGTTTCTTTCCTATGGGATCTAGTTTTGTTGCTTCCTCCTGCCACCACAGGAAAACTTCAGACTCAGCACATGAAAGAATACAAGAAATGGTATTTCTGATTTTTTTTTGTCCCATTTCTCTGATACTTTTAGCTGCCATGTGCCCTCTGCCCAAGTTTTATACCTCCTTATTACTACAGATGAGGTAAAATGTGCTTGTCCCTCTTACTTAGAACTGGAGCCTGCTGGGCTTGTTTTAGTGTTGAAATAATTAATGGGAAGAGCAGAAGTGGATCCAGGCTTTGTGGATCTGAAAGTCGTGTGATTTAGAGGACCTTTTAAAGAAAAGTTGTGGATATTTTAAATTAAGTACAGGCTTGGAAGGGGCTGGGAAAGTGAAGGGCCCTGAAGTTTAAGTTTCATTGGTTTGAATATAAACCTGCCTTTGTGAAAAAGATAAAACATAAATACTAATTATAGATTGGACACTAGGGTGTTTGTTATTCATATTTGCATAATAAAAATGAAATATATGTACCTTCCCCTTTTACAGATGAGAACAGATTTAGAGTAGTAAGATTATGCAGATAGAAGTGGAGAATTATACTTTAAAACTGAAGTGTACTGAGCCTAAAACACATCATCTTGATTACCCATAGTTCTTAATGAAGTAAGTAGCTTATAGGTCATAAGAATCAACATGTGCTGATGGCTCAGAAGCCAGAGCACCAGGGTTCACTTTATGGCTTTGCTGTTGATGATTAGTGTGAATTTAAGAAAGCTCCTTAACTTTTTCTTTACCTCTATATGTCTGTAAAATGGGAGTAACAGAACTTACTTCATGACATTGTTATGAGGCTTAAATGGCCCAATAAAAGCATTTAGAATAGCTTCTGGCATATAGTAAATGCTTTTTATCCCCCATGAACAATAATATTCTTAGATAAATTAAATCAAGCTTTATGTGTTGTGTTTATCAGCACTACTACTTGAGCTCCGAAGACAGGTTATGAGAAGAAAGAATTTTTCACTTACTTACAGATAAATTTTGGTCAGATTATAGACTTTGAATACAAATCAAGATATGATTAGTGGTAAAATAGGCTATATGTTATACAGTCAATAGCATCTTTGTTTTCTGTCTACAATTAAAAAATAAAGTGTAGGAGCACCAGTCTATTTTAACAGGCACAGCTAGAAGAAACATATTTTATATGGGTGATCTGAAAATCTAGACTATTATAGGTTAAATGTTTTCATGAAATGGCCAAAGAACAGAGAGAGCTAGAAAAATTAAACCGGCAAAAAATATTCCTCTTCCTCTAAGTAAAATCTTAAACAGTCCTAAGCTCTTCTGTAAAATGAAGTCCTCTCCTCCACAGTTTCATTTTCCATGGTTTCATTTACCTACTGTCAACTGCAGTCTGAAAGTACTAAATGGAAAATTTCAGAAGCAAACAATTCATAAGTTTTATGCACTGAGTAATAATGAAATCTTATGTTTTTGCCACTCCTTTGCCCAGCCTAGCATATAAATAATTGCTTTGTCCAGTGTATTACACTGTATATGCTACTTGCTCACTAGTGCACCTGATAGCCGTCTCAGTTATCAGATAGGTTGTCATGGCATTTCAGTGATTGTGTTCAAATAACCCTTATTTTGCTTAATAGTGTCCCCAAGGTGCAAAAGTAGCAATACTAGCAATTTAGATATGCTTACAAGAGGCTGTAAAATGCTTCTTTAAAACGAAAAGGTAAAAATACAATAAGATATTTTGAGAGACAAGGAGGCCATATGCACGTAACTTTTATTATAGTACATTATTATAATTGTTCTACTGTACTATTAGTTATTGTTAGTCTCTTATAAATTAAATGTTACCATAGATAGGTATGTATGTATGGAGATCAGTACTATCTATGGTTTCAGACATCTACTGGGAGTCTTGGGACATATTCCTCTGTGGATAAGGAGTGACTAACTACTATAGTTATTTCGTCAAGCATAACTAATTATGTGGAAACTGAAAATAATGAACATTTATTATCTCATAGTCTCAATGGATCAGGAATTTGGGAGTCACTTAGCCTGGTGATTCTGACTCAGTGTGTCTCCTGGGGTTAGAGTCAAGATGTCTGCCTTGATTGTGTTCTTGTGAAACCTTGCCTGGGGCTGAAGGAACACATTAAGATGGTTGTGTCTGGTTTATAGAAATTATGCATGTCTTGGAGGAGGGCTCATAAGTTGCTCATCCCCGTCAACCTTCCATAAGCCTTGTGGAGTATCCTTATGATGGTGCAGCTGGCATCCCCCAGAGGAAGCAGCCCAAGAGAGATCAAGGAGGAAGTCACTCCTCCGCCACCTTTTTTTTTTTTTTTTTTTTTTTCTGGTGCTGGACATTGAACCCAGGGCTCTCTCACTGAGCTACATCCCTGGTCCATTTTTTAAAATTTTGAGACAGAGTCTCACGAAGTCTCTAAATTGCTTCAGTTGGGCTCAAAATTGTGATTGTTCTGTCTCAGCCTCCCAGAGTGCTAGGATTACAGGTATGGTTAGCTCACTGTTTTTTTTTATTACCTAGTCTCAGACCTCTCATTGTCTTTTCTGCAGTATCCTATTGGTTATGTGGGTCAGCCTTGTTCAGTGTAGGAGGTGGAAATCAACGGTGACCATCTAGAGGTTACTGTCTTATGTGATTACTTTAACACTTAAATGAAATTTGTCCAGTAAAGGCTTCTGGAACCTAGTAGATTCCCAAGGCAGTAAGTGTTTACTTAGTGTGTTTTTGATTCACGATACTGCACAGTAAAAGTCGGTTTCTGTTTACTTGGCCAAATGCAGAGGAAGTTTATATGTCTCTATGGAGAAGAGGTGACACTGATCACTGAAGAGATGTAAGTCTTGAGATTATTCTTATAATTGTTAGTTTGTTCATAAGCTTGGTTGATTACTATTTAGCTGTCAATAGTAATAAGAGCAATTACAAGGCAATAACATTGATAAATGCGCTAAGCCATAATTTTTACCCATACTGAACCTATTTGATTTACCACTTAGTGTATCACAATTGAAGAATGATGTATTTTAAGTCTGATACATGCAGTTTTTAAGATTTTGTAATTAAATATTGCTTAGCCTTTTCTCCTTTCTCTGAGGTTAAATATGTGATTTTTTTCCCCCTCTGTCTAGATAGACTACCAGTATTAGCTAGAAGTACCTCAGCTAATAACTTAGAAAGTGTTTATTTGGCTCATGATTTGGTCGTAGAAATTCTGGTTCATGATTGCTTTGCCCTATTGTTGGTGGGCTTGCGATGCCATGTCTTGGTGGGAATGTATGACAGTGAAACTACACACCTCCTGTCTGGCAGAGAAGCAAGAGAAGAAGAGGAAGAGACCAAACTCGTGCAGTCTCCTCTGAGGCCACAGCCCCAGTGACCTGAAGACCTCTCTCTGGGCCCTATCTCATAAAGTGTCCATCAGCTTTTGTTAATGCCAAGCTGGTGACCGTCTTTAACACATGGGCCTTTCGAGTATATACCAGTTCCAAACTGTTCAAGTACCTTATTAATGATAGTGGTGTAAGTTGACTCATTTTGAAAGAGATATTTATTTATTTATTTATTTTGGTGCTGGGGATCAAACTCAGAGCCTTGTGCTTGCAAGGCGAGTACTCTAACCACTGAGCTAAATCCCCAGCCCAATAGTTATTTAATTTAGAAGAGAATACATAACAAGAATATATAATAGTTACTTTTATTTATTGTAAAAAAGAAAACGTGAGTTTTCTTAATGTTTTTCTTTAGATGAATTTATTCTTTAATATCTGAAAAAGTTTTCTTTTTTCTTATATTACCTACTTTAATAGTAAATACATATTTTTAGAGGTGATTTTCCTCATCATAGCAGTAAATAATAAGGGTACTAATACACTGAAAAGTGCACATCTTTTTATAGCACCTGGAATCTGATTACAAATCTAGCTAGCTTGAATAAAATTCAGTGAAGCATTCTTCTTTAAACATAAGATTAAAAACTAGTCCATGAAGAAATGGTACCCAGTACAGTTAGTAGACTTAGCATGACTTACATAAATATGTATTTGGCCCCTGGAGGGCTCCATATTTTAAGAAATTATGTCAAAGATAGAAATGCTCACTGTAACAATTTTAAATAATGTAGAATAATATAAAAGATTCCATATTGTTGAGTAAAATTGGTAATGAGTAAAGAAACTGAATTAAATAGCTGCTGATTATAAATGAAAAGTATATGCATGTGCACATAAAGTATATTTAAATGTTCACTTCCTCTGCTTTTATTGGAGTGAAAATAAAACATATTACCTAATTTCTTTATAAAATATCTCTCAACTCAGATGTCAAAATATGAGACCTTCTCTTGAAATTTCTTAGTACTGAAAGAAATTGAAACAGATTAAATGAGTACTTTTTCCTCCTATGTTTCCTATATGTACAATTTTGTAAAAGGAAACTTATTTTTTTTTAATTAGGGTTCATTGAGGTTATTATTTCCATCTATTTTAACAAACTCTCTAGTTATCTCAGTGCCATGATAATACCGTAAACTTCAGAGAGCATTAGGTACATTTTGAAATTGAACCCCAACCAAAAGTAAGAAGTAGGAGCTTCTGAATTTTAGGGTTTTTAAATTCTTAATGTTAGCATTTCTTTGTGCCAGATGTGTAATTGATGCTGTTTTTCTCTAAAATCTAGCCCCTCAGAGTTTTTCTTTATCAAAGTAAAATAGGAACACAAAGATGCAGGATTTAGAAGATCAATATAAATACCTGAAGAAAGTGCCTTTTTGTCTAGAAAAATTGTAGATAGGAAACTCTATCCTATTCCTCAAAAACAGCATTTTTACTTCCTTGATCTTTTCTACTCGAAAGAAGTGTTTTGATTTCTTTTTAATTGTAAAGTGTTTACTTTTTAAGTGTTTGATCTGAGCTCTCGAAAGCCTGTGATTTCTAGGATAGGTAAGCATTTTTTTTTTTTTTCCTTTTCCTTGATAAGATTTGTGTCTCTTTGTACTGAGCATGAAGAGCTGGAGGTGTGTGGTTTGGGCTAAGTGAAGTTCCCCATTCATTGTTCAGTACCTTTGTCTTTTAGCAACTCCTCTTCACAAAAGAAAGCTGAAATGACAATTGTTCTTGAGGCAGAAACAAACAAAATAATACTGATCATTTGAAAACTATCCAGGATTTATGAATATATAAATGCCTGCTTATTTCAGGATTTATGAATATATAAATGCCTGCTTATTTCAGTACATATCAAGGTTAACAACTAATATAAGGACAAAAATACCAAAGAATCATTGAGAAATAGCAGTTTATCAGTTAGTACTAGGTAATGCATATGATACTGGGCAGCATTGTGGAATAAGTTTTCCTCTTAAGCTACTATTAAATAAGTTGGGCAGCCACACGGAGTGTATAACCTTTTTCTATCTGTCGTACATACTGCCTCTTAGTATGTTAAAAATAATAATGTCATTTTGTACACGGGGTACTTTTTTTTTTCTCTCTATAAACACTGTTTAGTGTCTAACGTGTTCCATCCATTTAAGAGTAACCATAGCATACTTCTGGTTACTGCCCAGTGGACATACAAATTTTTCCCTTCTCTCGCTGCAACAGAATGCTTCCGTATAGGTCAGCCACGTTGCAAAACTTGTATTTAGCTGTGAAATATGAGCGAAAACATAGGAAGGGCATGACTGAGGAGTGAAACACTCGACAGCATTTCTCCTTGTGGTTTTGTGTATATGAACATAATTCTGCATCGTTTGTATTGAGAAACTTTATTTCAACACCTGCTGAACATAGATCTATTCATGTGTAGACTGTAAATTGATGAGATGTCTGTCAAGATAGAGGGTCTTGCCATGAAAAAGAATAAGTCCAACTGGTCTGACACACTATTACTGTAACCGTTTTAACTGTGTGCTCTAGTCTGAGCTTATCAGCCACAATCACTATTGACTTTTTAGTACTTATTATTGTTATTACTTAAATTCTGTTTACCTTGTATATCCATAGTGGTTCTGAGGCTTGGGCGTACCTTAGAATCACCAGGGGAGCTTTTACTCTATGGATGTCTGAAACCAACCCTGGAAATTTTTCTGATTTAATTGGTTTATAGTAGGAAGAGCCTGAGCATCTGCATTTTAAAGTGGCTTCTGTGATTGTGTTTTGTAGTCTAGGTTGAGAGTAATTAATTGGAAAGGAAATAGCTTTGTGACAAATTTTCAAGTTCCCTTTGAGTTCTGATTAAATGTCTCAGAGTGAGTACAACTACTCTATCTTTGAATATTTTCTTTCCCTACTTGGTATATTCCTGGGGTGAGAGTGGCATCAGGAGTGAGAAAGTCTGGTAGTATTCTACTTGCTGACATCGCCTAAATTATCTTAGCTGAACTACTTACAGTTCTAAGATGAGGAGTGGAGAAACTGACGGTAGGTTTTTGGGTAGGTTTTGCTCTAACCTGATGAGCTTGCCATCTCTGTTGCCCATCAAAACAGTCAGCTTATTTTATACTTTTAAAACCAATTCTGGGAGAAAATAGGATATGAGCCGTGCAGTGGAACATGAGTCAGCCAGTGAAATATGCTGCAAGATGTGAAGATTTTTTTAAACAAATGAGACTGTGAACGTAAGGAAAGTTGTGTGTACCAGAAGGGAGAAGGCGCTTCAGGATCAGCATTCCCTGACAACAGATATCAGTTCCTAGAAATATGAGCAAGAACGATGATCTTTCATGTTTCTTTACTGTTTTCACAATGATCAAAGAGCCTGCCATAGGCAGCTGTTTCCTGAGATTTTAGTCCTTGAGCTCCTGTTTTCCCCTTCTCAGAAGGAGACCCTGGTTAGCATGTCTCCACTGTGGATTTGACCTGTGTGTGCTTGGATGACTCACAGATCCTGCTCTTTGCTCAGCTTTTTTTCTGGTCCATCCCACGTAACGCACACCATGTGAAGGAGGTCTCAGACTGCATCCCTGCTGACCAGCACAAGCCTTTTAGTGCCCTCCTCACTCTAAGCCAGCAGGACAATGAGCTTTTTCACCACAGGAAGGTGATACCACCTTAGCATTGTCTGCCCAGGGTCTGAGCCCTTGGACTTACTCTGGGCTTGTCCCCATTTCACATAGCATCCCAGACTGTTGCCTAAACAAATACAGTTCACTAAGTGTCCCAAACAGGTACTTGGATGAAAAGTGTAAAAATCTTTTAGATCACAAAAAATGGCAAATAAATACATGAAAAAGTGTTCAACATCACTAGTTATTTGAGAGATGCAAATCAAAACAACATTAAGAGTCCATCTCCAGAAAGAACAGCTATTATCAAAAAATCAACCAATAACAAATGCTGGCGGGGCTGTGGGGAAAAAGGAACCCCCCTCCTCCACTGTTGGTGGCAATGTAAATTGGTCCAGCCACCACAAAATCAGTATGGAGAGTCCTCAAAAAACTACAGCTAGAGGTTCCATTTGATCCAGCTATTCCTCTACTGGGGATCTTCCCAGAAGAAATAAAATCATCATACCACAGTGATATATGCACAACCATGTTTATAGCAACACAATTTGTAATAGCTAAGTCTTGGAAACAGCCTAAATGTCCAACAACTAATGAACAGCTAAAGAAGATGTGGTTTTTCTACACAATGGAGTACTACTCTGCCATAAAAAATGGTAAACTAGAGGCATTTGTAGGTAAATGGATGTACCTTGAGAGCATACTCTTAAGTGAAATAAATCAGACACTCATGAGTACACATTGAATTGTTTCTCTGATACGAGAAACCGTAAGTGTGAGTAAGGACAAAGAGTTGTAATAGATATTATTTATATAAAAGGAAGATAATATTCAGAAGAGAGAACAAGAAAGGGAGAAAGGGGAAAAGAAGGAAGAGAAAAAGGAAAGAAAGGGGAAAGGGAAAAAATGGAAAAATATAAATAAACCTGCTGTAAATAGGGAAGTAGGGGGGAGCAGAAGGGAGGAATGGGGAAGACCAAGAAATATCATGTACTGGTACAGAAAAATCATGCTGAATGTGATTATTATGTATACAATGTACCAATACATGTGTTCTTGGTTAAAAAAAAATAAGAAATTTTTAGATCACCAGGAAACATTCACTATAGAAGATCTCTGTGGTGGAAGAAGGTATAATGTTAGGGGACCCCCCCCCGCCTCAAATTTCAAATAAATGTCCTTTTTTGGGCATCTGGAAGATTTTAACCAAGTATATTTGTGTTTGATACAGTACATAGTGTAATTTTATTTTGTGTGTTTGAGTTAAAACCATTTTCTTTGTTTAGGGTTGGCTTTGAAAAATGCTGAGAAGAAAAACTAATAACCTCTAGCAAAGTTTTGCTTTTAAGAACATTGTCCTTTTCCCTCTCTCTCTGGTGGGGGGGCATCTTACACACAGTGCATGCATTCTTTTTAGTATGTGTGAATTATCCAGAATAAGCTGGTGACACTTCAATCCTGGATCAGTTTTCTTTACCTGCCAGAGTCTTAACTTTTTCTTCAGTTGCTACTTTTCTGTTGTTGTATATCAGAAAAATTATTTTAGTTATAACCATAAAAAAACATATAGTTACTTAAAATTTGGTATATTTAAAAACTTAACAAATTATTTTGGCATATAGATTATTTTAAGAAATTAAGTTCTCTTTTAGGAGGAAAAACTATTCCAAAATTAATTGAAAATGATCTTAAGGATACTTTATCTAGTTGCTTTCTCTTAGTAGTGGCAATCAGGAGCTGGTTATCAGGTTCTAATTTCAGATCCTGATGGGATCTGAAGAGTTTGTATAATAAAAATATGTCGTTGAAATATGTAGTTGAGTCCACTGTGTATCAGTGTGGTTATCTTTACAGTGAAATTTTTACTGAAATGGAATTTCCCCTGGCAGGAAAGAAATGGCAATATCCCTTAGAAAGTCAATTATAAGGTATGCTAATCCCTCCAAGCTATTAACCTCTTCTATTCTGGGGTGCATTCTATACTTTGAGAGTTCAGCTGAAAAATATCCTGAAAGAAAAACTTCAAAATGTAGTGAAATAAAAATGTGGACCTACATCTGAAAGGTATAAATTAGAAAGTAAAATACTTCATCAAATGTGTCTGGCAAATTATTTGCTCTCTTATAATTAGTAGCCTATCCATTTGAGATGTTAATAAAATATTGACTTAAAAAAATACTTACCATTCACAAGCACAAGGCCCTGATTTTGATCCCCAGCACAAAAAAAAACCAAAAAACCAAAAAACAAAAAACAAACTTACCATGAACATGGAGAAATCCTTTGGTTGAATGATACTCATCTAATAATTTCTACTCTACACATTTTTTCTTATTTATATGGTTGATGAGTGTAACTGTAGCTATTGATAGTTCTATATTCTTAATATGTAAAATGGGGAGAAAACCCTCCTATCAGTTACTGTAGTAATTTTGATAGAATTCTTTGAATTCCAAAGAACAGTTCTGTGAAAAAAAGTAATAACTCCATTTATTTTGAATTTGTTATGTATTAGTCCAGTTTCAATTCAGTGCAACAATATGAGCATAAGTTTAATGACATTAATTATTTTGATTATGTGAAAAGTTCAGTACTGTCTTTTAATTAGAAACTAGCATATGGTCAACTTTAATTTCTTAAAACAGTTTTACTACCACTAATACTAATTGCAATTTAAAATTCAAATAATCTGAGCTTTCCTTTAGTATATTAGTGCAGTAGCATCTTTGGTACAGAGCTGGGAGGCAGATCTGTGGTCTCTGGGCATTCTGACTGCTAGGCATAGTGAGTTCCAGGCCTCACAGCCCAACAGCTGTTTTGCTTTGTTTACTGAAGACTAGCGAAGCTTGAAGGCCTTGGCGCCCTGTGTATTTCCATGGCATAACTTGTCTTGATCATCACCATTGAGAAAGGAAATACTCAAGGGGAACCCACTTCATTTTTGATAGATACGATTGTTAAAATATGTTTCCTTATTCTAAACCTGCAAACTACCTGTTGTAAACATCTGCTAGTGGATTTCACTTTTAAACTCTGAAATCACCATACCTTTCTTTAAAAATACCCACCAAGATGCCAGAACCAAGATGCCTCTTGGTTCTGAGACCTTAAATGGATATGAAAACTTATTTTCCAGAGTAATAGTTTTGTATCCTTCAACTGTCCTCCTCCCAGCAGTGTTGCTTAGCTCCTGTCCATAACTTCTCAGTGATCTGGTCTAGAGATGCTTTGAGTCCTTAGGTTCTTAGCTGATGCAAATAGGTGGAGTAGTCTTTTGGCTGTTTTTGCTCTACAGAACATTTCTGCTACCTATGGTTTAGTTTTAGACACCACACAATGCTAACTCAATTTATTATGTCATTTTACACGCATTTCAGTTAAGGTAGGCATCCCTACTCTCTATTTTTGGACTTCTATTCATTCCATTTGATGACAAGTGTAGATTACATATGGTAACTCTCAGTGATGTAAACAGATAAAAGATAAAACTGTGAGTGTGCTTATAACTCTGTGAGAGTGCTTAGGCACAACCTACTCTTGTTATTCCACAGTTGAAGATTTTTAACTTGGGCATGGTGTCTGTTAGCATGCATTGAGATCTTACGCTGAAACTTCAAAAGAGAAGCCTTGTACTTTGTGTTAATAGCATCTATCCTCTTTTCCACCTTTGTTATCTGATGTACCATTCTCAGTTTTGTGTAAAATTGGCACACATGCAAAATACTCAGTAAGCTTATGAAAGGAATTGCTTTGGAGGGAGGAAGGATAATGAGAATGGCTTATGGGATAAAGAGAATTAAGTAGTTAATTAAAATTAAGGTATTTTTTAGCAACAGTGTTGAACTGTGCTGAAGATTTTATGTTAAATAATTAAACTTTTTTCCTAATGCAATACTTTTTTTTTTTTTCTTTTTGGTGCCAGGGATAGAACTCAGGCAAACACTGTAACCACTGAGCTAAATCTGCAGCCCTAGTGCAATACAATTTGATTATTTCATACATTATTAGCTCTCTAGACTTATTCATGCCACATATCTGACCTGCATTTCCCCATTTCCTTCCTGCGTTTCTACCTGTGGTAACTACTATTTTATGTATTTATTGTCTTAGTTACTTTTTTGTTGCTGGCACAAAATACCTGATACCCACAAATTGAAGAAGGAAAGGTTTATTGTAGTTCGCAGTTTGTAGAGGTTTCATTCCATAGTCAACTGGTTCCAATGCAGGGTGACATGGCAGAGGGACGTTGCAGAAAAGAAACAGTCCACGGCAGAACAGACAGGAGGCAGCAGACAGCAAAAGCAGCAAGCCTGCCTTCCCTCTCTCCCTTTATATTCCATCTCCCTTTATATTCCAAGCCTGCCACCCACACCTAGGGTGGGCCTTTCTGTTGTCCACACCTTGAACTATGCTAAATCATTCAGCAGATTCTTAGTACCACACACCCTTAATCCCAGTATCACACTCCCTAGATCTAGCCAGCTCCAAAAAGCCCCAACTCCAAGCATATGAGGCTTTGAGGGGGACAACTAGATAAAAGCCATAATATTTATTTTTAATTTTTATTAGTACATGTTTGTGATACATAATGATTACATTAATTGTGGGGAGTTGATACATGTACATAACACATCTTCTTTTTTTTGATGTCTCCTGCCCTCCCTCTTTTGCTCATCCCTCCATCTCTTGGTCCCATTCCCATTTACAAAAGACCCATCTCCCTGTTTCTCATATTATCTATCTTTTATTCCACTCTCTGATTTATTTTGACTTTGGGTTTCTCATATAAGGGAAACCATGCAGTATTTCAGCTCACGTGTCTGACTTCTTTCTCTTAACATTATGGTCTCAAAGTACATCCATTTTCCTACACATGGCTCAGATTTATCCTTCTTTTTTTTTTTTTTTTTGGTGCTGGGAATCGAACTCAGGGCCTTGTGCTTGCAAGGCAAGCACTCTAACCACTGAGCTAGATCCCCAGCCCCAGATTTATCCTTCTTTATCCATTCATCTATTGAAAGACGTTTAGGCTGGTCCCAAGATTTAGCTGTTATGAATTTTGCTGCTATAAACATGAATATGCATGTATCATTGTAATACAATATCATTAACTATTTTGTGAAGACACCTAGAAGGGGAATAGCTGGATTGAGTGGAATTTCTAGTTTTAGCTTTTTGAGAAATCACCATATTGATTTCTATAGTGGTTGTACTATTTTGCATTCCTGTCAACAATGTAGAAGGGTTCCTTTATCCTGCATCCTCCCTAGAATTTCTTATTTGATTTCTTGGTGATAGACATTCTTTTATGGACTAAGATGGAATCTCAGTGTTTTAATTTGCATTTCTTTAATGGCTAGTGATGTCAAACATTGTTTTCATATATTTATTTGCCATTTGTACTTCTGAGAAATGTCTGTTTCAGTTGCCCATTCTTTGATTGGAACAATTAGACTTATATTTCAAGCTTAGTCAGATGTATATCTCAGACTGTATTATGAAGATTCAAAATTCATTATGTGGTTTTTGTTTTTTTTTTTCTTTTTGGTACTGGGGATTAAATGCAGGGCATGCACACTGAGCTACATCCCTAGACCGTTTTTATTTTTTATTTTGAGACAGTCTCACTAAATTGCCCAGGCTGGATTTGAACTTATGGTCCACTTGTCTCAGCCTTCCAGAGTGCTGGGTATGCCAGCATACCCCAGTTCATTATATGAAACTCTAAATGCTGACTAGATCCACTGAAAGCTGTGAACTGCATGCCAGATTGGATCCCAGGTATGTGACTAGTCCTGTTACTACTGTTCACTTCCAAAGAAAAATAATTAAAGTTTAGTTATAGGTGTATTATCGCAGCAGACTTAGGCACTTTCAGAACACTGTAAAATTCTTACTGATGTAGTCCATATTTGGACATAACTCCTACAGCTGAATTATATTTAATGGTACTCTTTTTCAGAGGGTTATCTACTTTATCTCTAAAGTAAGAGAAAAGTACTTGTGTTATTGCTTTTATATAATAGCAGGCACTGTCTCTGGAATCTGAGTCATCATTGAGCTCAGTGGTTTGGAGTTTGGGTATTTGGTTGTGTTTGGGTGTTCATTTGTGACTGCATACATATATTTCACTTTTAGGAAAGAGGCCTGGGTCCAGAAATCTGATGCAAAGGATTTATTGAATCGAATAGTTGTCATATATGTTTTATCATATACTCTTCGTTTCTTTATGCCTATTACCATCTGTAAGAGTAACTCAAATACTATAAGTGCCTTTTCCAAGCTATGTTCTATTTTAAAAACCCATTTAGAATAGTTCCGATGATATATTTTGTTTATTCTAATCCCTCAAAAATTGGCTATTTTGTAGAGGTATATTTGGTAATTCTTATCAAAGCAAAATACTGTATTCCCAACTACTCCATGTTTTTGTTTTGTCATATTGTGTTGTGTTTTCTTCTCCTAAGTCTAAGAAAAAATAATTTCAAGCCATAGTTTTGCATGGAGAATGAATTGTGCGTCACTGTGTACTTAAGTATACCACAAAACACAGCAAACTTCAAGCCATTAGAAATGCTCTTGGAATTACCTTCAAAGTCAAATTAATATTTGCTGTGTTTTCAGTGTTTGTGTTGAAACCTGAAACTTCTTATAGGAAGTATGAATTGAAGGATAAATTGCTTTAACAGGAATTTGGATGTAAAATCTAAACATCTTGAATTATTGCATATCATGATGTGCCAGAAACTTTGAATACGTATGTTGAAATTAGAATTTGAAATAGAGTAAAATAAATTGGTACCCTTTCTTTTTTTTTTTCCAGGAGGGAGATAATCTCATTTAGTACTTTTATGTTCTTTTTCTTTTATTTCAACAAAGCTACAAACCATTCCTCCTTTTCTCCTTTTCTCCTTTTTCTTTAGGCACTGGCAATAGAACGGCACAACATATCTGTTATTAATTTTGCAAGCCGTGCCACTATTCCTCCCCAGTTGTAGTGTCCAAGAGATGGAATAAACCAATTGGCTGAGACTGGGTGATCATTCTACCCCAGAAGCTTGGATAGAATTAGGTCAGTCCCACTCAAGGTACATGGGTTCTTTCCAAAAAGAAATGTACATTCTGAGTGTGCAGAGTTTCCCAAAAATCAAAGTGCTTTTACTAAAAAAAAAAGCAGGGCAATGTATGCTAGACAGGCAAAGACATACATGTCTGTTATTTTCTGCTTAAGAAAAGCCAGTGTCATAATATACTTTTGTAGCCAATTATTCTCCTGTTTACACCAGGCTTCTATTTTAAGCTTCCTATTGAACTTGAAAAATGATAAAATTTGATTTTGTTAATTATAACAATGCAATTTTCAATATATATGTTAGCAATATTAACCAGTGCAGTTACAGGTTATTCCAGGCAGCTTTGGGTCAGTCTTTTCCATTTGCTTTGTAGTCCTTGTAATGGGTGGCCTGTACGGTTGCATAACAATGATTTCTGTGGGTCACTAATCTGGAACTGGTGACAAAGGACAAATCTCTATCTGTGTATGGAAAACTTAGATAATATTTTCCTAGATATTTTGAATCTGCTTAATTTGAACTAAATGTTTTATATCATCTTAAATATTGACTGCTGTGGGAATAGCAGTAACTAATGCAGAAGGCATTTTTGAACATTAATTACTGGTGGAACATTTATACTGTAACGAGGTTATTATTGTATGAAGTGTACTTAGTTTTAATGAAGACATAATTGCTAATAGGTGTTTCTCATGGAGTGAGCATTTAAGGGAGAAATACTGATGATATATTCTCAACTGGCATTGATTTGTCATTGTCTAGTCAGAATGAAGTAAATTGACATTAGCTTTTATTTAATATACTTTTTTAAAATAGCAGTTTTAGGTTTAGAGTAAAGTCGAGTGGAAATTAGCATATTTCCATATGCTCTCCGTCCACACACATGCATAACTGACATTGACTTTTTACTTCAAAATAAATAAAAATAAATATTTCGCATGTTCACTTCTGCAGCTAAAAGGTGTCTTTCCCTGCCTTCAAAATAGAAAAGGAAAAGTGTTCTAGAGCCCAGAAACATTCTCCAATTCATGGGAGTAAAGCTAAGGCCTGATTAAAGGTACTTTCTCATTTGAACTTTGCTGCTCTAACTGCCCTCAGGAAGAATGGAGGTGTGATGCAATGTGGTCTGTAGATAGCAAACTGTAGATCAAACTGATTGATAGTATTCCAGAAGAGCGGGTGGGATGAGGACAAAGGTGGTGGACAAGGTAGGAGACCTGTGTTCCGGCCCACTTCTGCCTCTGCTTTGCCGTGTGATTAGAGGGTCTGAACTGAGCACCCTTTAACTCTTATGTACCTCCAACAGTGTGTCATTCCACGATTTCATTGTAAGTCTGACTGGGAACCACATGTATCCCTACAAGGGCAGCAGTACAGAGTGATCAGAACAGCACTGTCAAGACCTGGGATATCGTCTCAACTGAATGTCCAACTGAATGTCTTTTGTCCAATCACAAGCTCTCTGGGCTTTACTTGGTTTCAGCTATGAAATGTTGTGCTTGGATTTTCCTTCTCCCCCAAAGCAAAGTTTCTTGGAGTTTTCTGATTTAAAATAACTAATTAGTATATGTGGTGTTACTTTTCCTAGGAATCACTTATGTGTGGATAAATAACTTCAGAAGGGAGCATGTTGACACATTCTAGGTCACTTTGGAACAGAATCCATGTGTCTGCATGTCAGAAGTATGCTTGCAATTAATATATCAGGAGCAAGTGGTTTTCTACCAGTAAGCTGTTTGTTCGAACTACATGAGATACACCTGAAAGGAACAGCAATTCTTTCTGGATAGTAGTTTTTTATTCTTTTAAACATAACATAAGAGACTAGAGGTAACTCAGTGGTAGAGTGCTTGGGTAGCATTTGCAAGGGCTATTGGTTCCATCCCCAGCACCATCCAAAAAAATGTGTATATGCATATGTATATATATAATTTTTAATAGAAATGTACTTTTGTTAAACAACATACATTTCAAATTTATATTTATAAGTTTATATTTCTTTAAATTATTTGTATAATTTAATGTAGTAATTAAGGAAAAAAGAGGAAAGACCAGTCTCCTTTATTTTGTGGAACTGAATAGTTCCCATTTAAAATAATGTAAATTGCTGGTTGTTAACTTCTTTTTTATTGGGAGGGGATTTCCAAGTCTTCTGTCTTGCATGACTTTGTACTAATTTTTTCAAAAGGATGTCTTTTTTTTTTTTTTTACATATTGTGAATTATTGATGATGTGAAAGCAACCACCAAAAAAAAAACAAAACAGAAGCTTTCTTCAAAAGACAAGGTGGTCTTCAGGTTTCTCAAGTGGGTTTCATTTGCAGAACCCTTTCCTGAGGGTACAGGCCAGTTCCTAAAACGTGTAGTTTCTGAGGGGTTCCCAAGAGGCTGAGATTGTCCCATTTATTTCCCATTGAGTTTAGCGTTCAGTGGCTTGCTAGAGCTAATGAATCTTCACGAAGTACCTGAGGGTTTCCTGTCATTATTCCTGGTGTAGCTGCTGGCAAGCATGTTTTTATACTTGTCCTCAAAGTAAAACTACTTCTGCTTTAAATGTGCAGTTTCCTCTGAGAAGGTCAAAGGCACATTTATACAGTTAATGGGAGCATAAAAGAGGCATTCAGTGCCTCCGTGCCAAGCCATCTGACTGGACTAATGCCTACTCATTTTCTACCTCTTCTTAGGAAAATGGCAGAAATTCGTGGTTCTTCCATGGTCCTTGAAGCACCAATCTTACAGCAAATGATCATTATAATAAAATACCCATATTATCAAATCAGCTAATATACATTGAGTAAAAAGTGGTTTCTCAGACTGCCAGAATTAAACAAGTATTAAAGTCATCTAAATTTAAATAAAATCTACAGTGAAACACTATTTGAGAGATTAGCAATTCATTCCACATCCAGTTTCTCAGAATATTCAGGGCAGACTTCCGTGTGCAATGTAACTTTATTCAGTGCTTTTCTACCACCTAGTTTTAACTGTAATAAAGTTACTAACATTTGTTGAGCACCAGCTGTATGCAAAGCACTTTGCATTTATATTGTCTCCCAATAATTGTTAAGGCAAACCCTCACAGATGTACGGATTTGTTAATTCAATTTTGCGGGTGATGAACAGAGGCTCAGGAAGGTTTAGGAACTGGCTCACAATTGCGGAGTGGTTCCCCTAAAGCAAGTGGACTTAGACACCTATGCTGCTAACCTTATTCAGTACTTCGTGAGAGTGTGGACAAGAAAAGAGCAAATGACATTTTTTTTATTTGCATATAGTTTGTGTTCCTTTTCTGCTTTGACATTTGTGCTTCAGCCAGATCAACCTCCTGTCCCTTCTCTGCATCTGCATACTTGCTTGTTCCCAGTTGGACCTTTGTTCATCCTGTGCTTGTATCTCAAACACCCTCTTCCATCCTGTGTGTCCCCAAACCATCCATGCTTTAAACTCTAGCTTTATTCATTTCCTGTGAAATGTTTGCTTATGCATTTTAATTTCAGAATCCTTTGCTTATAATTTTACCATTTATTACGTATTACTTTATCCTTATGTAATTTTCGGGGGGAGGTGCTGGAGATCAAACTTGGGGCCTTGTGTTTGCTAGGCAAGCGCTTTACCACTCAGCTAAATCCCCAACCCCCAGTAATTTTTTTCTCATATACAAATATTCAGCTAGCTCATCAGCTTCAAGAAAGTAGCAACACTGCTATGATACCTTTTGTGGTGTTGTATTAACATATAATTTCTCAAACAATAAAAGATATTTGCATTGCTCTTGTTTTCATCTATTAGGTGTTAGATAAGTTTTCAAAAATACAATTTTATAGTTAGTACAATATTTAATTTAAAAGGGAGGGGATTTCCAAGTCTTCTTTCTTGGTATTTTAAGAGGCTAATGTTAGAAATAAAATACTAGAATTTTCTATCTTTGCTACCTAGTGTTTTCAGACGTCTTATTGGAGGGTCCAAAAAAGTGGAATCTGTAATTACTTAGTATTTACTTTGTTTTACTGCCAGATATCAAAGGAACGCCTATGACAGTGTTTAGTTTTACTGTGTTTAATGATTCTTAACTGAAAAGCTGTGGGTCATAAGGAAGTGCAAAGATGGGAATGGGAAGGTGACAAAGTGGTAATTCAAATTTGCATTAAACTTTAAAATGATTTCTATCTTCAGTATAGCTGACATTTATAAATTCAGTTAAAACATTGGTGCCTGGTCAGATATACCTGTGAAATCATCATGATTTTAGGCTTTGACTATAAAGATAAGTAGGTGATTTTAACAAAAATGTTGTATTTATTCATGCTTCAAGTTGTCACTTTCACATACATTGTGCACATGCATGCACACACAGATATGTATCCAGGAGTGATGTTTGTCTCTATGAAGATCTTTTATTTCTGCAAATGATTTGGTTAGAAATCAGGTTCATTTCTGGACCTCACCCAAGATGGATCACAATGACCTGAGGGATGTCATTCATTGGCTAACATTGCAAAACAGCTAGTATAACAGTATCGTTTACAGTACTATAAAATCGCACAGTATATCTTGAAGGCACTGCTGAGGAGTGACTGTAAAAATGACTGCTTTTGTTTAATATGATTACGTTATGTGGCAGAGCTTGGAGTTTACATTGAAGTTCACTTACAAACGTAATACATATATAAAAGATTGAGTTAAAAGAAAACATAAGAATTGTGTTCACATAAAGTTTTAAAATGGGAACTATCTTTGTAAGAAAACTGGCATTGTAAAGTGGAGACTGGCATGTGTATTGTTGTGGCAATGGAGGAAGCTAAAGTGTAGATGCTAGAACTCCTAGTCTGTGACCTGACTTTTCGTGGATTGCAGAGGTTATGCTGACTCTCAGATTAGAAATGCAGCTCCATTCAAAAGATAAACATCATTGAAAGTACAAATATAAAAATTTGCTTTCTCAGATGCTTCCCCCAGAGGTGTGAAAGCATGAGTATTTTGTTTTCAGAGAAAAAGGGAGAAAATCTATTTTCTAGCAATTTGGTTATTTTTGTTGTTGTTCTTATACCCTAAATGAAGAAATGTCTATATTATGTATTGTTATGCTCACCAGTTTTTTTCATTTGAATGTAATTGTTCCTTGCAAATAATTGTAGTCCAGAATGACTTTTATTGAACTTGATTGAGTTAGGAGTATGTATGAAAATGAGTTAGTTAAGGCTTAGTATATTACCCAGAGAATTGATGAATACATCAGAAAAGTAGACATTCATGGAGATTAAATATGCTTCCATGTAAATAGGCACATGGTTATCTTGGAGTCCCTTCTGCACTGACTAGGTAGCAGTGACATCAGAGTGCAAAACACACGATTTTGGCATAGGAGTGGATTTTGCTGTGATGTGCCTTTAAACGCAATACTGGACGTTAACACTAATTGGGAGTCTGCTTCATTGTAGGAAGCGACACCTCACCTTTTTTTTTTTTTTTTTTTTTTTTTTTTAGTATAATGAGCTTTTCAAAGGATTGCACCCCAAGGAGGCTGTGTATGAGCTGTGCCAGAAAGCTAGTTGTTTCAAGATACTTCAGTGATTGCTTTAGGACGCAGCTTTAAGATAGGTTTTTCAGAGGCCAAATCAGCTGCCCTACTTGTGGTCAGAGGTAAATCATAGCTTTTTAATAGATAGCTGTCCCACCTGCCATTATGAAATTTCTCAGAGGGAATACTGAGCTGTAACAGATCAAGGCTGGCCAGGCCTAAGAGAAAGTGTCATGGGTGAGAAACAGAGGCCTTGAAAAGGAAAAAGGGAGTTTTTAATGAAATCAAGTGAGCTAATCATGGGGAGTCAGGATTCTAAAACTGTTGGGATGAGGATTGAGAGGAAACCAGAAGCCACAGGTGGTGTAGAGGTGGGTTCTGTCCACCTACCTTCTTACATCTCTCATAACAACCCAAAACCATCAAGTCAAAAATTCTGTGAAATGCTTGTAATTTGAGTGCAGAACAGCGTATGTTGAAATTGCTTTTCTGAAGCTACTTGTAGGCATTTGAAATAGCCAGAAAAAACCTCGAGTCTCTGTGTTTGGCTGTCAGAGAACTCAAAGGGAGCCTGTCTGTCTAGGCAGCACCTTCCCCGTGGACACTGACTTCTGCTTTGTGGCTGATCCCTAGTGTGTTAAGTCTACCATCATTTCTTTGTTTCCTTAAGAGAGGTTAAAAACCCATATTGGCTACAATGTAGTCAGTCTGTCTCCTCCTTTGCCCCTTCAGTGCGTAGTTAGTTGTATCATAGGTAATAAATTTCTGAACAGTAATCAAAATGAGGTTTCATTATGGTCTTTCTTGGTATATTTTTCATTACAGAAACAAACCTATGAGGATATCTGAAGATAAGTAAATCTTTGAGCTCTTTAAAGCACTTCATCTGTAGGAAGAATCAGTGTATTTCATTTCTCAGATAGCATATGCTCACTTATTAGACTAGAGGGTAAACAGATCTTTAAACCGAAAGAAGTAAACCCGTACTGTCAAAATTAATGGTAGACAATTCTCTTCGAATTTTGACTCTTCAAATTGTATTTGTCTTGACAGTTTCTTTACTTGGGTTTTATTTATAGTTACTTACTTCATGATTTTCACTCATTTATGTTATAATACTTTCAATGGTTGTGCATACTTTTATGGATTTATACTTTTATGGATTTATGTGGTCATATGAAATATAGTTTGAAATGTTCCTTAAATATTTTAATAATGCCTGTTTTGTAACAATCATAAATAAAAGTACTATATGCTTTATTTTATCAGTTTTTGGAACTTCATGCTTTCTTCATGAAATACGAAAATACAGATACTTTAAAAGTATTTATATGTGTTCTTTGGAGTTAGTTTTAGAGATCTGGTTTTATTTTTTCATCTAAACTCTTGTTTTCAAGATACGGGAGTGAAAGAGTAGTATCCTGTATGAAACCGCATGAAGCACATTAAATTTCTAGTTTGCTTCAGTGGCTAATAATAAATCTACACTGAACTAAAAAAGGATCATTTAATATTTTTTTCATTCTCTTATGTTCTGTTTTTCATTAATAGCCTGAATGACTATTAATGGCTGCTTTCTTGTTCATTTTTGTTGTCTTGCTTCTTTTAATGTTTAAAAGACAAATTATAAGATAATTAAATCCGAATCATAGTTTATCTCATAGAGTTGGACCAGTCATTTAAGTAACTTGAATTTAGTCAGGATGTTAATTTAACCCTGTATTTTCCCAAAGGGTTTGCCTGTATTTCTGTATTTCTTTTTAGCTGAAAAGGGTAAAAAGGACGTAGTTCTTAGCCTGTGTAACCTTAATCTCAGCGTTCATATTGAATAATTTTAATGACTGTTTTTGTTAAAATTGACAATAATATTTAGTGACACTTTCTCAAAATAGTGTTAGCATAGGGACATTCCCTTGATTTTGGTTGTTTGGCTGTCAGTTCATTTTATTGGGAGAGTATTTTGCTAAAGGAGAATGAGCGTGAATTTGTTTGAAAGGCCTTCTGGCTCCCTATATTAACCGCTTTCTGATGGATCTTTCACAGAATCCTGCTGCATCACAGAAGTTGGAAGTTCTGATGTTCCATTGACACACAATGGAAAGTCTTGACTTGACTGGTAAGCACTGCACTGAAGGTGCGTCTCCCTTACTTAACCTAGAAGCAGTGAGGCAGTCAAAAGCTATGTGAGGTCAGAGCTGGTCTCAGCATTGTCCCATTTGATGGATTCACCTTCCAGACTGATAGAGGAAGTGTGACAGTTGTATGTTTTTTCTCATCAATTTTTATTATTTTTTTTAAAGTAACATTTTAATCTTCATTGTCAAGTAAGTTAAATCTTCTTTTAAAATCATGAAATTTTTAAAATTAACTTTTCAAAATCTCTGATTTGTTTCTCCACAGCAGTGTGTTATTAGTTAAAGTCACTTTATTAAAGTTCTGGGTAGAGGTTACTCAAAAATATTTAACTGGTCATTTTCCCCCAAATCAGTTTTGGTACAATCATTGGATTTAATTGAAAAATGAAATCAGCATCAAAGAATTAGGAGGTTTTTCTTACCTATTAAAAATAAGGGTGGTGTGTGTAACTGTATTATGAAATTAACCACTTAGAATATGAAAACCTCACAGTAAAGAAAAGGATGAGATTTTAAAATGTATACAACTGAAAAATCATTTCAAACTCTGAAACCCACTCTATCCTTTTGTATGTCCAGTATTTTCAAAGTTGTTGCACTAGGGAAAAATTCTTTATCTATTTTAAAGTGTGACTGTAATATTTTAAAATTAGTTTTATTACTGGTTACTAAAATGCATACAGTTTTCCCAGTATAGGAATAAAATGTATGATTGCTTTACTGATACATGAATGATGTAGTAATGAACTGGTGATTTATAAGACTTAAGAACCTGGTGTGAATTAAAATGAGTAAATTTATATAATATTCAGTTGCCATTTTCAGGAAAGGAACTTATTCCTTAATTTAACGTTCTAATTAATTGTAAATAAATCTGAAATCTATTTGAACTAAGTAGCCATTTGATCTGTGATTTCTGAGTGTTAATATGATTATTGCAATAAAATACATTTTATTTAGTATAAGCATAAACTGACAGAAATTCAAATTGATGGAACATTTTAAGTTGAAAGCTTAATTGAAGATGGCTAAGACTAAACACTTCTATTATATAGTGGTACCTCAGTTCACAAACTTAATTTGTTCTACAATTTTGGAAAAAAAATGCCACATTTGTATTTTCACAGGAAAGATGGCCATGGTCGTCGTGTTTGTTATCTGATGCAGAGTTTACAAACAAAAAATTTTGCCAATTACTTCTGTTTGTGAACCACGTTGCAAACAAAAAGCATTCCTGAACCAAGGTGCCACTGTATTAAGAAATGCAAAAGATGCAATACAAAACCAAGTATAATTTAAGAACTAATTCCTGGAAGACATTACTTGACAAGAAGATGCCAGGGTCTATTAAATCCAGGAAACATGTTATATCAGTTAGCTTAAGCAAAGTTACACTTCATTACCAAGAGGGTCCCAAGTCTTAGTTGCAAGTTTCTCATTTTTGTTCATGTTTCTGATGAGTCCACTGTGACTGAGCTCCATGTCCTCTTTGTTCAGCATTTCTGGGATGTACAAGTCTTAAAGGAAAAAAGAGCAATAGTGGAACCATGGCTCTTAAACTGGCTGCTTGGAAGTGATGTCACTACATCTCATATTTCACTGTCCAAAGTAGTCCTTTGTGTTTTAAGATGGAAGGAACCTTGAAAGAGGGGTAAGGTAGAGAAAGGCTCATAGGAAAGGACAGTGTGTATTTTACATGTAACATATGCAGCATACCATCTACTACTTTTCAGAGAGACAGAGTACACATAATAAAGATTCCAAGAAGTCCTGCAGTAAGTGAATCTGCCTAACATGTAAAATTACTTGACCATAAGTTGTTTTAATATTGTCATATGGAATACTATCTGTGACAAGTTTTAAGGAGTAAGGAGTAGGTATAATTCAAAAGTTTCTGGATGTTTCGAACCTTAAAACTTATCATTTTGTAAGAGTTTCTAATATAAATCTTAGACTCACATTATTGTTTAATAAGTAATTTTTAAAATGAAAATTATTGTATAGTGGACTCTAACTCTATATATAGAGTTAGAGAAAACCATGATAACGCATAATAACTTATTCTGTATGTGTAATAGGTTATAGATCTTCAAATTTCTGTAGCTTATTGTAATAGGGAAGAAATTATTATACTGTCTAACTGATAAAAGAAATAAGTACTTTGCTTTTTCCTATGGTAATACAATAATTTTACCTGATAATATGGTAGCCAAATGCTTTGTTCTGCTTAAGTTCAGTTTGAAGACTCATTCTAGAAATTTGAAGAATCAGTCTAGAAATAATCCAGACACTTTAGGATGCTTATTTGTATCCCAGGAGTTTTCTAAATTATTCCACCTGAAGTCATAACCACTATACAGTGATTCTGTCTTATTACGTACTAAGTCTTTTAGAAATTTCTAGGTACATGGAACACCTCTTCCAATATTGATTTGATTAATCCCATAGGTATTAAAAAACATTGCTGCCAGACTGTGTAAATTGACTTAGAAGTCCAGTGGTATGTAAACAGTACTCTATTTAATAGTTTGTAGTTGCTTAAGATTGAGGGAGAGGAACATGGTTGGACAGCAGTCTTTTCTTTAAAAAAAAAATGGGTGTATGTGTGAGAGAGAGAGAAAGAGACAAAGATTTGATCAAAATATATAGTTAATGTTTAAATTTTTAAAAATTTTATCACACTAAAAGACACATTGCCATTAATTCTCCTCCAAATACTCTCCTTCACTTTGGACACATGAATCCCATCATTCTCTCCACTTTGTGGAGCAATTCTGGAAGTCGTCTTTCATGAGTGTCTTTATGAGGTTTAAAAATAGTGACTGGTGCTGCCGAGTGCCATACAATGGCAAGATAGCCACTACAGTGCCACTAAAGACTATCACAAATACATATGTGAAGGTTAGAACGCAAGGCAGCACAGCTTTTGGATTTAGAGAATTCGTAATTTGAGTTCTTTATAATTGGAAGAATTTGGGTGATTATTTGACCTCTCTGAAACTTTGTTTTCTTGTCTTAATATAAAAGTAATGATCTTTATTTTGTAAGATTGTGAGAACTAAAAGAGGTAATTATGTCAAGTGCCAGATGCAGATGCAGTGCTTAGTTAAAACACAGAGGCACACAGAAAATGGTACATTTTTTTTTCACCACTAAGTAATGGTAAATGAAGAGTTAGCTATGCTTACCCTGATTTAAATATCACATAATGTATGCAGTATCAAAATATGACATGTACCCCATAAATACAGTTTTTTATATGTCAATTAAGAATTTTAAAAATGTGATCAAAACTCAAGGATCCTGATACTCATAAAATATACCTGTTAGGTATCTGGCATTGTATGTATATCTAAAACATGTTATTTATATATAAACAACCCTCCTTGCCAAGAATTTTTTTAAAAATATCCTGAATGTGTAAGGATGTATGCATTAATCTATTGTTGAACTAGAAATTGAGAGTGACTTAATCCTTACCATTGAAGAGAAACTTCTGTAAAAACGTTAGTCACTTTGTAATCTGATACCTCACTTCTATTGTTGAGAGTTTAGAAGTCAAAGGACAGGGTGGTGGCCAAGAGTGGATAGATGGCCTACAGTCTTAATGGTAATGAAAAGTTAACATCAAGTTTCAAACATTTTCAAATTTTATATGATTTTGAGGCAAGGTAAAAAAAATAACTAGTGCCAGTGAAATTGTCTTTATCATGCAGAGCAGTTGCTGTTTGGTTCAAAAGGAATTGGCATTTCTGTTTCTGTTTTTGTTACTGGTCTTCAGTGAAGGTTTAACTAATCTTTCATTTGCTTAATTTAAAATAACAGATGTATGTAAAAGTGATGGGAAGAGTGAATTTTTCTTCAGATTGTTTCAGGCTCCCCTTTTTATAAAGGGAGCATCTTGGTTACTAACAGATATTTAACTGGATTATCAGTAGAGAAAAACTACTTTAGAAACATTCAGAAATACAAATTCTTCATCGTTAGAGATTGCATGAGCCTGCACAGGCTGCTGTAACAAAATACCACAGCCTGGCTTGTTTTGGCACCACACATTTGTTTTTTCGCAGTTTTGGAAGCTGGACAGCACAAGTAAGATGCTGGCAGCTTGAGTTTCTGGTGAGGCTCCCTTCCTGGCTTGCACATGCTGTCATCGCTGTCCTCTGTCCTCTGTAGCCTTTCTCTGTGCATCATGTGTTGTGTGAGCTCTTCCTCATCCCAAATCACAGCTGTTCTGTTCCTTTAAGGCCCCATCCTCTGACCTTACTTAATCTTTATTCCCTCTTTATTGATCCTCTCTACCTCGTCACACTGGAAATTTGGCCTTCTAGCTGTGAACTTTAGAGGAATAATATTCTGTCTGTAAAAGAGATAGTCATTTTTCCTTACCCAAGAATGAAATGGAGATGTTTTTAAAAGTGTATTCTATATCATTTAATAAATAATCAAGAAATCTGGTTTGTTATAGTCTAAGATTCCAAAATTAACTGTGCTACCATGGAGATGGGAGACATTTGAAATTACTGAATTCGTGTTTCTTCCACTTTGAAGTCACCATACGTGAAAATGAGATTCTTACAAGTAAAGGAATCAAGTCTAGTAATTTTAAAATCAGGTGGTTTGTATAATAGAGGAATTGCATTGTAAAAATTGACTTCCATGTGTAATCATTGTTTATTAGGAATGAATTGTATCTGAAAAGTAGGTTGAGGAATTTGACAGCTAATTTTTGGGTTCTCTCTCTTTTTGTTTACTGTCTTATCAAACCAATTCACATTTTCAAGGTAATATTCCTTTTCTCTGTGAATCAGTTGAGAATTGAAATGACATATATTTAACAGTTTTGGGGAAAATTGTGTATTTGAAATCCAGCAGAAGTCAAGGAACCATAAACCTGATGTTTTCCTGTTTATTGTCCTGCTTATCTTTCTTTTTTCTTTTTTCCCTTCCTTTTTTTACCTTCTCTCCTCTGATATCAGTTCTTAAGTTAGATAATACTTGAGTGTCTCAAATATAGTATAAATGCAATTCATTGAATGTCTGTGTAGTGCTTCTTTATTTTATATAATAGTATACTTTTTCTATTAAGCATGTCAGTTGTGAGTAGTTGGGATTAGAGATAGTAAATAGTGCATGTATTTGTTGGATGTTGATGTAAGCTCAAATGAGTTTTCTTCATTTTACTGTTAGATGAGTGTGTGGGGGGGTGTTTCTGTGTCACTAGAATAATTTCTGTTTCTGATGATTTGGCATCTGCTTAAAACAAAATAAATCAAAAGTAAACAAACCTTTGAGACTTAAACACTTTTATGTAAAAAATTTTAAATTCATTTGTCAAAGTTGTCATTTCATCTCTGTGTTTATTGACTGTAGTATAAATTACTGAGCAGTAATCTAATTTTGTAGATATCTGTTTAATTGATTAAAAGATATTTTAATTCTTGTCCACATTTGATTTCAGACTTTCTTAAATGCTATTTCTGAAATTATTCAAACTCAAAAATATGTATAATGGATTTTAACAGTGTATTTCTTCTCAACCATAGTATCAGTTTATAGATTATGAAATTCCTTAGTTAAGGATAGCATAAATATATTCAGGCATGACTTTTCTCTATGGATTTAATGCCCCTCTGAAAGATGTTGAATAAATTGCATATTTTTATTTTGAAGTCTGTACAATCCTCCATTATAGCCAACTATACTTCCTCAGGAAAATAAATGGGTCTAATAGAAAGTATGTAAGTTGGCTTTCTATCACTATGACAAATACTTGAGAGATAGTCAACTTTTAAAGAGAACATGTTCATTTTTGCCTGTAGTTTTAAAAGTTCAAGTACATGGTCAGGAAATTTAATGATTTCAGGCCACAGTGAGGGTGCCAGGTGGCAGTGGTGGGAGCATGTGATAGAACAGAATTGCTCACCTCATGGCTAGGAAGGGACAGAGATGGGCTGCTCACAGTTCTCTTGGAAGGCACAGCTTCAGTGACTCAGACTGCTCTCACCAGGCCCTACCTCTTAAGGTTTCTGTTATCTCCTTTAATGTGTGAGCTTTTGACAGACATTCCAGATCCACATTATAGCAAGAGTGAAATTGTTCTGCACATTTTTCTTGAAGAATCTGTGTGTTATTTTAGTTCACATACTGCATTTACTGGGTGTTGTATATATTTATAACAATATATGTACATATGACTGCGTACATGTAGGTCTTTCATAGGACTTCTTTAGGATACTAAGGGACTTAAATTTATACTAGCAAATCCTGAAACTTACAGTGTCAGGCATGTGGAATATGCTTGATAAACATTAGGCAGATTAGTATTCTAGGAATTCACATTCCATTAATCTGTTATTATGTTGAACTTAGTGTTAATAAGCATCCCTTGGTTATATGAAGATAATTATTTTTCCCAGATTGAGTTCAAGAAGAGGAGTGTTCTTCAAAATTAAAGGTCTCTGTTTGCCTTTAAGTTAGCAGTTAATCTTATACTCAATAAATGTTAGTGGGCCTGAGAATTCAAAATGAACAGCAAAATAATTTTGGGTACCTGTTGATTCATTTTTCATGTACACTTAATCAGCAAATGTTTCTTAAAGCGTGTTAGCCTTCAAACAGATGCTTCTTTAACATTATCAGTGACCCTGTGGGTGGAGCCTGTGTGAAGGTTGTGAACTTTGAAGAGACGCAAGTTGAGGCTTTAAGAGATCTGGATGGTGCTGGTTGATATGTACCAGAAAGGCCGACGGAAGTCCACTTTTTAGGTGTTTTATTCTGGGAGGCATTTTTAGGGTTTTTTTTTGTGTATTCAGTTTGATTTATGAAGTTGATGTATAAGAACATTGCATTCTGGTTTTGTATTGACTTCTGTAACCTGCTTAGTTTAATTTGCAATTGTTCTACCTCTGCTGGGTTTATCTTATTTATTATACTTAAAAAAATAGATGAACTAAGTAATTATTTCACTGTTCCTTAACATTTACTGCAGAACCACTTATTACTCCTCATGGCACAAGTATTCCATTTACCATAGGCACTTAGACTTGCACAAGTTTCCTGAGGAGCCAGCCAGATACTGAAGAACTGGTTCTTTCATTGCTGGGGATTGAAACCAGTCGTGCGCCCTAGGCAAGACTTGACCACTGAACTACATCTTTAAGCCAGGAACAGGCTTCTGTATAGGGCTTAGATATCATTTATATAATAAGTATTGCTCTAATAATTGTGTTATACAAATTACAATGAAGAGTTGACAAATAAGAGACATAGTAAAACCTACAAAATGGGAAGTGCATGTGTAGAGTAGTACGTGCCATCTAAGCACGCTCAGATGAACATGGCCATGAAACTTTCCATGCCCTCACTAGAGTTTCTGAATACCAATGATGTTTTCAGCAATTTTAGTGTTACCAAATCATCAAAACAGGTATATTATAAAAGTATCCATAGAGAGAAGTTTGAAATCAGTAGCCACTATCAAAACCCCATAAATTCCAAATCTCTTTCTATAGCATTTGTTTTGTCAGGCCATTTGAAGAATGGCAGAATACAGAGCATCTTTCACCTGATTTGGTAAAGTGAACATTTAAATGAATGATAAAGTTTTTCAGGTTTGGTAGTTTAGTTGTTCCTGTTAAAATGATAAGTGTTGCCTTTCTTTATTATTCACTTCAAGTTTCACTTTTTAGAGAACACAAGATAACGCTTTCTACTAGGGCTATTATAGTGTATCTTGTTGCTAGTAAAGGTGTCCCAGTCCTGCTACTTTTTATGAGGTTTCACTTAATCAAAATTACAGAATTTTTAACTGATCATTTCCATTGTGATAGCATATTTTCTACACTAGAGTTTATAATGTGCCTCTGGAAAAACTATTTTAGAACTTTTACTTCCTAATGCTTGTAAATATCCTTATTTGCATCTAGAGTGTCACCTGCATACTGCTTACTATTGCTTCCTGGGGGTTAATCAGAAAGGCAGAAACTTAGAGGTTTCTTTATAAAAGACACACTTAAATGTATCAATTTTCGATTGAACTGTAGGGTGATCTTTCAAAATCATGTACAGTCAAAAGGACCTATGACTTTATATATTGCAAACATACACTAATAAAAAAAATTTAAGAAAGAAAATGGCAAGAGCTGTAGGTTCTGTATTTGAAATGGGGGGTGTTTTGGGAAGGATTAATGGCATTGTGTCTTTTACTACAATATATATTTTTAAACTTAACAACAGTAACAAAAAAGGACCCATGACTAAACCTAAATTATCTGGTAAATATTAAGATTTCTGAGGAAGGGGGCTGTAGATGCAGCACTTGCCTAGTGTGTTTGAGGCGCTTGCTTGAGGGCCTTATCCCTAGCACTGCAAAACACACAAACAAGTTTTGAGGAAGACCCTAAGTCCTGCTTGGGGATGTCCAGGAAGATTACATAGACGAGGAAATGTAGGAAAAGTCTGGAAAGTTGAAATACGACCCTTTTGTGGATTGAATGGGATGTATGTAAAGTTAAACTGTGGTGAAAAGACAAATGTTGTGGGGGGTCTTGAGTATCAGGGTGAGTTTACTCTTTTCCCCTCTCCAAAGGCAGATAAACCACTGAAGAATTTTTAAAGAAGCACATTCGTTCTTCTCATAAATGATAACTACTGTGAGAGCTATTAAAATGTTTTACATGAAGATATTCAACTCACAAAATCAAAGACTTTTCCAATCCACAGGGCAAAAATGAGTGCATATTTAAAGGACTTCTATAAAGATTTCCTGAAGCATTTGATGCCTATTACTGTTTAGCCTCTGTATGTGTATTTCGTTATTGTAAATTTAGCTTTCACTGTGTTTCTCAAAGAATGTGGATTTCACGTATCCAGCGCTTGAACCACTTTTAAAACTATTGATCTATAGATGTTGGCAATAGACTAACCTATTTTGGAGGTCTAGAAGAACAAGTGGGAACAAACAGTAGGGATTGTTGAAAAGAAATGAAGATGCCCATTTGATTTAGGTGTGAGTGTTCAGATGAATGCTAATCCTCTTATCAAGAAGTGTAGCAATAGCCAGACATGGTGGCCTGTGCTCGTAACCCCAGCACTTGGGAGACTGAAGGAGGATTGCCAAGAGTTTGCGGGTAGCCTGGACTACATGGTGAGATCAAGACCAGCATTAACTACACAGTGAGACCCTGTCTCAAAAAAAAAAAAAAAAGAAGAAGTAATAGTAGTAGTAGTAAGGCAGTAGTAGCAGATTTGGAGAGGGGCGAATTTGGGGAAGGACTGGATTTGAAACTTGGAGAAGATATCCATGTGATTATATTTAGCATATAGTAATAAATTTGAGATGAATATAGAAGAGATTTGGACTGAATGTAGGATATATACCTAAGGGAGAGGTAGAGCCGAAACATTGAAAACTGGTAAGAGTAGGTAATATGCCATACACATAAGAATGGAATTTTTGACAAATACCTACCTACCTGTTAATAAAGTCTGAAGGAAAGATGATCAGATCTGTGGTGGGAAAAATAGCATACAGCTGCTGTGGAAGGTAGCAAAGACTTCCACCATCAGTAATGCTGAAAAATTGAGAGACATCTAGGTGCCTAAAAAAAGGTTAGTGACCCATTTGGCAAAAGCAGTCTTCATAGAGTAGTCAAGGTAGA
Source organism: Hystrix cristata (assembly GCA_004026905.1). NCBI lineage: Eukaryota > Metazoa > Chordata > Mammalia > Rodentia > Hystricidae > Hystrix > Hystrix cristata. Next base: position 132,393 of record PVJO010000333.1, read on the forward strand.
AGCCACGTTACGTGTTGTTGCCAATATTCCCTCTTTCAGTGCCAAGTTCTTGATTCCCCTTTTAGTTGGAACTCCTTGTTTAGTCACTGTCTTTGTGGAGTAATCTATAATGATTCACAAAACCATTCCTGGAAGCATAGGATTCATCATCCATAAATATAGTTGTAATGCTGTATTCTTTTCTTGAAATATGCTACCTCCAGCTATTTTAAATCAAAGCTTATCCAGGTAATAATATCATTTTCTCAAATGCACTGAAATGACTTTCTTTAAAATGTCATCAGCAAGCATACTTCCTAAATGTCTCACCCATAAGACTTATATTTATTATAATTGGCATTACAGAGGGATGAATAATGAGTTCCTCCTTATGATCAACTCCTCTCTTACACCAAGTGTAGTGGTACTTTATGTAAGTGTACTTTTTCTGTTAATAAAAATCCTTCAGAAAGCTCTTCAGAGTAGCTGGGCCACCTGCAGTGCAATTTCTAGGCTAATAACGTAGCCTAGTTGTAGCCATTTTTGTTTCTATCTGCACAGAATGGCGGTAAGAATATACAAGACTCAGGCCTAAGTACTAATAATGATTGTGATGAAGATGGCCACTGTTAATAGCATTTTATGTGCTTATTTCTTTCTTTGTATATGTATGTATGTATGTATGGTGTGTGTATGTGTTTGTGTGTGTCTGTGTGTGTATGTGTATGTAGGTAGGTATTTGTCAGTATATATATTTTTCTCCTAATACTTACAATGACCCTTTGATATATGTAGCCATTATTATTATTTTACATATGAGAGAATTTAAGCTCAGAACATTTATATAAATTGTCTGAGCTTCTTAAGTAATTAAAGAAAGAAATGGAATTTAAACCCAGCCTTTTCTTTCTTTACATGACCTATGCAGTTTTATGATTTATTTGAAATTTGAGCTGTAACACCTTTAGGCAGCATTCACCCTAGTGTGGGAGCTAAGTGCCTCATCACTGCCTGTTTTTTTTGCCATCTTGGGAAGAATAGATCACTACTTTTCATTTGCTTAAATAAGCTTATTGCCATATGCCATTGTTGATTAAGTCAGGCACTTACTGTTCTTTTTATTTAATCTTCACATCAACCTGATGAGAGGTAAGTGCACTTTTCTTTACCATTTTCTTATGAAACTCATGTACCCACCACCTAGACTTGGCATTAACATTTTACTGTGTCTGTCATTTATCTGTCCCTTACGGATTCAACTTGTTTCGATGCAGTTGAAAATAAATCATAGGCATCACTACATCTCCTCTAAATACTTCAGTATGGATATAATGAACTAGAGTTCAGTATTTATGTATAAGTTTTTCTTATGTAAATTCTACTTTTCATGAATGCACAAATCTTAAAAGAACACATTCTTTGAATTTCGATAAGTGCATATACCAGTGTAACCCAAATACCTATCAAGATAGAGTACATTACCTTTGGCAGGTGCCTCTTTTTATTCCCCTTCTTTAGATGGAGGAACTGAAGCATACAAAGTTTAAATAATCTGCTTCAGGTTACATTAAAAATAAGTGGCAGAGCTGGAATTCAAACTGGCAATCTGAGTGGGGTTTGTGTTCCTAACCACAACCTCATGCTTCCTGGAGCTTATCTTCTTGTGTTTGGGTGTCCTTTTATGTTGCACGTACCAATATAATGTCTGTATCTAACATAAATGTGTAGACATGGAAGAGATATCCTGGTTTTGGTGAGAATAGAAATACTGTACTAAAAATGCTCATTCCTCACAAGAGGCTTATGACAGGAAATATTAAGAAGGACATTTAATCATGACAAAGAAGTCCCCTTCACTGAAGTACTAGAGTAAACTACTATATAATGTCTTAACTGGCATCTTTGATTGTTTCCACATATACTGCTGATGTAACAGTGAATTTCCTAATGATGAAATTGAAATTCAGGAAAATCCTAAAATGCCATTCAAATAATTAAGGGTTAATTATATTGAGTAGAGTTTTGGATTAAGCATTTTTTTGCTCTATTATAATTGGTGGAAAATTATTCACCTATATGTGGTATATGAAGTGGCACTCATATTTATACCTGAGATTCCAAAATAATTCAAGTGACCGATTTGGGATTTATTAGGAAATTTTTAACATAGAAACTGAAAGGAATATAAAAATGTAAGGATTGAAACATTTAAAAAACTTTTTTGTTGTTTGTAGTACTTAGGTGGGCCATGCCAATGAAAAGAAATTATTGAACTCTCTAATCTGTCTCCTGTACTGTGTTCATACCACAAATCATACCATGTAAATTGACCAGAACTCCTTTTTTACTACTCAAAGGATAAAAAAGCAACCATCATGCAGTTTTTAAGAAAATTCCCAGGTGTTACAGTTAGAAAAGTGTAGCTGTCACTAGAGGGCAGAGTAGTACTGTACTTCGGGCCATATTTGAAAATTTCTGTTTTAAAAATTGCAGAACATGATGGAAAATATCGATGTACAATTGAGTAGAAATTTCTTTGTATTATTGTCTTGTCTTGCTGTGAAATCCAATAACATGCTTTGCACTTGTATCAAAGGAGCTTTTCTGGCAATTACATTGATTGCTTCCAAAAGGGCATGATTATTTACAAGAGTGTAAGTATCCCTCAAGAGAAAATACTAATGCTTACAAAGAGTGGTGCATTAAATCATTTCTGCCTTATGGAGTACACAAAATGGGATTGCAGTATAGACAGTAGGTGAGACCCAAGAGAGCAAGTAACATCAAGACCAGTTCTTTACTGGTACTTATCTCTGAGAACTCATTGAAAGGCAGAAGTTCTTTTCATTTATCTGGCCACCTCAAATGTATTAGATCAAGATTCTGAAATTATGAAGTTGCAGAAAACTAATTCTAGTTCCTTTTTTTGTCTAGTGACTGTTTACTTAATTTAATTTCTAAATTTTCTCTCATTCTGATATATCTTATTCTGATTTATCTATTTTAAAATATTCTAGTAATAAGTAGTTCATTGTCCCATAAGATGGAAAAATTTTATCCCAAACTATGGAAAATTTGAATTTATAAAAAGTTAAGTTTTATGTTACATCCATATCTAACAGGGACAATGTAGGATATCAGGAAAAGCAATAGATTTTGGAATCAGAAGATTTGAGGCTCCAATTATCTTTATTTGTTTGCAATCTCGAACAAGTAATATAGTTCTGTGACTTACATTTTTGAAGTTGGAAAAAAAATTTCCTTGTTTACCACTGGTTGTTACGACAGTTATGTGCGCCTCTGTATGTATCTTCAAAAACAAAGCCTGGTAAAGATACATTTTAATGACTATAAGTTCAGGAAAACTTGAGCAATCACAATGGAATGGTTGATTATATCATAAATGTAATAATATGAGTGTATCTAAAACGTGCACTAGCACCAAAACTGTGATTTGAAAACTAAAACTCAAGGTTGCAGACTTCTTCTCTGTCTCTCAGTTTCCCCGGCTGCCTAATCTTTGTAAGTCCTGACTCTTGCGCTCCTTCCAGCTCTGTTTCTATCTCCTGTTTATTTCCGTGTTTCCTCTCTCTGTGTTTCTCCTGACTGTCTTTGGTCTCTCTGTGTTTTTCTTGTCCCAGGCACCCACAGGAAGACCCCAAGCCTCTAGCAGTACCTGGTATCGTCTCCAGCATGTTGTAGATGTGGAGGATTCACTGGGATATTGAGAAATACCAGAGGCGAATTGTTCTACTGTAGTAAGTCAATCAGCATTTATAAAGTGACTACTGTTCACGGAGTACAGTTTACTTCGAGGGAAGAAGAATGAGTTAGGGCACAGTGCAGAAGAAATAAACTTGTATATTCTTCTTGGTGGCTCTCATGGGCTGGATACACATGCAAATGAAAATAACAAAAAACTCAAAGGTGACAAATATATGTGAGTTGTGTTATGTGCATGTTGAAGGGACCAGGGTCAATGGAGTACAGAAAGCCAGGTGATAGGTTTCCTACACTTGAAGTTTCAAATTAGATTTTGAAATATGGTTGGAGGAGAGGCGAGGAAAGAGGGGGAGGAGTGAGTGGTTTCTGCCCGGCTTTGACCAGCCCGCTCACTTGCCTGCGAATGAGACCCTGACTGGGGGGGAGTGAGATCAGAGTGCCAGGTTTCAGCTTATCAGTACTAACTTCCTTACGCTTCTAGTTGTAGAAAAATGAATGAGAAATACAGCCAAATGGTAGCATTCCCTAAACATAACTGGTATCTGTTGCCAGTTTTAAAATATTTTATAGAATTTGAAGCTAAATTATGGTTATGAAGTAATAAAGAAGTACTGTGACAAAATGAATATAAAATATTAGAACATTTTAAATGCTAAAATGACTTAGATTAGTATCTGTAGTATAACAGGTATGGGTAGTATTTGTGCTGGAAATTTGTTTTGCTGGTGTATTTTACCAGCCCTCTCTTATAGATGCGCTGTGGTTTTCAGAGTTGGATATCAGAGTTGCTAAGGATGAATCCCAGTGCTTCTAGCTTTGAGCAGTCTATTTACATTGAGCAATCTATTTACTAACATGGAATTAGTTTCCTCATATGTAAACTAAGGATGAAAATGTCTACCTCAAAGAGTTGTGTGAATCAAAAGAAATGATTGTATTAAGTTCTAATACATGCTGGGTACTTGTTACTTGCAGATACTTAGAAATACCTTTGAAATAGTTTGTTGAATACAAGATTATTTCTGGCAGTCATTTAAAAATAGAAGCAACTACATAGTATTTAGAAAATACTGTATGTACACAGAATATTTATGATGTGTGCTAAGGTACAAAGAATATTAACATGAATAACTGAGTACCAACCCCTAGTTTAGTACCTTTATAGCTCACTGCGTACCCACGCCAAATTCCGTCACCTCTCACATGACCCCTCACCGCTCATGAATAGTGAGTTTATTACTTCCAGGTTTTTCTTTATAGTTTTTCATTTATTTACTCCCTACATTAAATTTTGCTTACTGTTGAATTTCATATTAATAGTATACTGCTTTTTTCTGCAACCCCGATTTCTTTTTGCTCAACATCACTTTTGTCAAGAGTCATCTCTGCTTATACTTGTAATTCATTTATGATTGAAGCTGTTTGTAGTACTTCGTTGTATGAAAATACCACAATTTACTTTCTTTAATGGTTAGTTAGGCTGTTTCTGTGTGTCTTTGTGCATGTGTGTGTTATTAGGAATAAGCCTCAGAGAACAAATTCTTAGAGTGCTGCACTTGCCCCCTTTATGTACATATCACTCCTCTAGGGCACATGCTCAAGAACAGAACTGCTAGGCCGAAGGCATGGCCAACCTCAGGCTCCACAGGATAGCACCGAGTGGGTTTCTACTGAACCGGCTGCATCTTACACTGCTATTAGCAGGGTTTAATGTTCCCTCTCTCCTTCTCCTATACCTTAGAATTATTAGATTTCTGTTTAATGTAGTTACCATACCCTTATGAATGGTTCTCTGTGAATATTACTGTATCTGGGGCATAAATTTAAAAGTTTAAAAGATTTTTAAAATTACCTATAACATGATCTCAGTAATAACCTGGATGACCTTCATTTTTTTAAGGTTAGTTTTATTCTTTGCAGTAGCTACTTTTATTTCTCTCAGTTTTCCAGTCATCATTCACACTTTTTGTCAAACCCAGTTAAATCTAGACATCCTGAAATAGCTGGATATGTTTGCTCACTGTTTTTTTCCTCCAGAAAACCAATTGTATTAATATAACGCTCTCTTATAGTAAGTTAAAACTGTCAGCTCTTTCTGACTTTTAAAGACTGTTTAGGCAGAGAAATGTACACATCTTTTACTGATTTCTTTTTTTTCCCCTTAATCCAAGTTGAGATAGAGAAAGAGTGACCCACAGAGGACTGTCTGCAAGCTGCACTGATTTGATCAACCCATGTTTTCTTCTGCCTTACAAAAGTTATAAAAACTTGAGTACATGACTCAAGTTGTATATGCCACTCTGCGCTTTTCTGTGCTTCACCCATATTTTTCTAAGGTGATAATTCTTTTGATATCTGATTATGCTTGTGTGCTTCATTCCAATTTTAATACCAAAAGTTCCTTCTCACCTTTGGTATGCCAAAATTTTAACTGACAGATCTCAGTATTTTGTCTGTCGTCAAGCTTGTTGCCACAACCAGTACGTGCATTTTCTGAGGTTTTCCAGAGAGAGATATTAGGATCTAGCCTATTGCCTAGTATTTTACTATTTAATAGGTGTTTATTGAACATAGAAAGATATAAATGCAATAAGCCCTGAAGTGCCCTTCCTTTGCTCAGCAACAGTAATTTTCCTAAAAGCACTGAGCAAAAAAGTCATGAGTATTAAAAATAGTTCTACTAGTAAGTGGCTTTAAACCATAAGCAGATCATTTCTTTAGCTTCACTCTACTTTTAGGTGAAATGAGGGTAGGTACATCAGTGATCTGTAAGATTCCTTTCGACTCCAACATTTTGTGTCATATCTTTGAAATGAAAAATAGTTTCTCACTACTTGGGTACCACTACCAGCACCTGAATTAATCTACTTTAATGGACTTTAGGCCCATCATCATGTCCCAATGACCTGCCAGTATTTTCTCCCATGACCAAGACAAATAGGGCATTCGTTGAACTTTGCTTCCTCTCTTTGTTGTTTAGGGTTGATTTGTTCTAGAGAAAGAATGCATGTATCTTTCTTTAAGAATGCATAATGAATGACTTTGGCTTCCCACTTTCATTCATCTGGCAACCCGGACGTTGTTCAGTACAAAGCTTACATTCTGCCCTCTTGTTTCTCGTTCTCTTCCCCAACTCTACAGCTGGGAGCAGCTTGTCCTACTCCGTTATTCGAATTACAGCTTAACCCTATGTCTTTCCCATGTACCAGTATCATCTTTGAGGCAGTGTTGGTTTTTTTGTGTTGGGCTTTTCCTTAGAGTCAAAGGATTTGCTCTATCTGGTGCTAGAGGTGAACTCTGTTTCTCTCTCCTTCCTGTGCTAGGAAAGTCCTAGCCGCTAGCTGAACAGCCGGTGATGGCCTGATTTCCTTTCCTTACTGACTTCACTTACCCTTTCCATTGTGATTTTGCAGGGACTCCCATCATAGCTAAAAAAAATTTAAAAAGGGGAAGCTTCTTTAATGAACAGCTAATTTCTAATAATATCCACTTAATTCTAAATCAGATTTGGAGTTTTAAGTCACCTTAGATTTTTTCAAAATAGTAAATTACTTATTATTTAAAGCCTAGTTGTTAACCTCCTGCTTCTAAACCTTCATATACCGAAGGCACCTGAGATTCACTGGGCCACACAGCTGTGAGGAGTAAGAGGCCAGACTGACGATTCACTCTCCTGTTTCAGTCACCTTCTCATTGCTGGGACAAAATACCTGACATGAACAACTTCAAGATGGAGAGATTTATTTTGGCTCACATTTTTAGTCCACACTTTGCTTGCTCCAAGGCAGGAAGGGCATGGTGGAAGGAAGCAGGACACTGCTCACTTGAGTCATGTCAGCCGGGAAGCAGAGAGAGAAGGGAGGAGCTAGGGACAGTAACCCAGTCACTGTGCCCTTCCAGGTCATGCCCCAGCCCCTATCTCTGACAGGGCTCTGCCTCCTAACCGAGAGTCAGCTGTAGCCCTCCTGATTTAGTCACATTCCAAAAGCCCCACCTGTAAACACATGAGGCTTTGGGGACACTCCAAACCTGAACATTACACCGCCTAACTGCTTACTTGACAAAACTCAGAAACTGTGTTACACTAAATGTTAGTTCTTCAAAGAACCAGTTAGTATCATCCATCTCAAGAAGACCGGGTTACTTTTTGTTTCTCAAGAATGCAAGTAATAAAACATGTTTTTAATGCTTTGTAAGAGAAAAAGATGAAAAAATTACCTGACATGCCTTCCACCATGATAGGAGAATAGTTCCTGTAGCCCCTCTAAAAATTGTCTCTTCAATTAGTATAAAAGCCTTGACCTGGTAAATATTCACATTCAGACTTTTAAATCGTCACTGATAAAAGTTTCTTTTGTGGTATTACTTTATTTAGTACTTTATTAATTTAGTCATGCTTGGAAGTGCTTCACCAAACCTTCGTCACTCATTTAGTATTCTTAATGTTTTGTGACAGAGAGCTGTATATTCTGATTTAAAATGAAACAAATATTAAAACTAAAAGTATAATGCCTTTAAATATAGTAGAAAATTTGTAAATGTGATACAAAATTTTATTTCTGAGGAAGGTAGAAATGCATCTGTGACAAGTTCTTCATTCAAAGTGCTTAACTTGGAAAACATTTTTTAAATCCTAAATTAAGAGTAAATTTTGAATATATAGCTTTTATTCTTAGTTTGTATCTGTTATACAGCAAAGCTAGTGATAAATATTTTAAAAGCTGAAAGTTAGCATTGATGTAATTATTCAAATTATTACAGCAAGATAGACTTATCTGTATTATTAAAACATTTTATTCAAATAGCTTCAAACGTCTTCATTTGAATTTAACTATTGCTGGAATGACAATATTTATTTTGTCTCAGAGTTCACATATGGATAAGAAAGTAGTAGAATGTTCAAGTGGGTCCTAAATTTTGAAGAAATAGAAGTGAGCAATGTATCTGTTTTCCTGAAGTTAGTATGCTAATATATTGCAGCCATTATCTTAGCTATAAAATCAATATTTCTAAAAGACTTACTAGGTTTTATTAAATATAAAAATTAGGTTGCTGAGTATTTTTTTGAAGAACAGCAAGTAGAACAGATGCACCTTAATATTGATACGGTATTTGTTTTGAGGAGGCTTAGCAGTGTATTGTATAAAAAAAAAATCACTGAATAGGGTTTTCTTCTCTGTATGTGCCCAGCTGTTTTCTCCCACCAGATCTTATCCTAAATGTATTTCTTTTGTGCGTGGCCAGTGGACACTTCACTTCCTTTCCTGTGCTGGCCAAGCTCTGTATCTTGTTTGAATGATGGCCTCACTGCCCTTAGGTTATCGTCTGTTTTGAGCTTAGAGGACTCTTGGCTCTACTTCCCATCATTTTCACAGTTATTTGCTGGTGTTAAACTGTTACACAGACAGACCCTACAGATTTGTGCTATAACTGTATAGGTGGAAGTGTTTGTCTATGAGCTTCAAGCTGCCTAGTAACTGTGGAGATTGCATCTTCATCACTTAGTAACCTGCCGACTGCTAAGAACCATGTGGACTTCAGGCAGTTGGTGCTCTAGAACTCTGAGCCAGAGAACTTCTAGACCTCAGTGTCAAGGCAGTTATGTGTCTGATTTTCACTGAAGGGACTCAATCCACTACTCAGTTCTTTTTTTGGGATTAAAGCTCATCAAGACAGCCTATCTTCTGCTGTTAGTGGAGCTTAATCAAGGATTGATTTCAGTATCTCTTTTTCTTTCAAATTTTTAAAAATGTGCTGAAAACTTTGGTTGATTTGTTTGCAATTGTTTGGTTTTAAATGGCTTTTAAGTCAGTTTATATGCAACACTTCTAGTGCTTTTATTCTCTGTGCTTAGCAAGATTGGCTAAACTGTGATGGAATTGTGTTTTCTTTTTTCTTCCTTTATGCTTCTATAGGGACTTCAAAGAGCAGTAAGTGATACCCACCCTTTTCCACCCCTCTCCTGCCTTCAGGGGTTACAGTTGTGGAAACAGCATCCATGGACACATTTAACGTACAGGAGTTAAATCAGTGATTGTGAGTGGGGACTTAGTGTCTTAGACTCACTATAATTGAGTGGCTACTGATGATGTTGTGGATTATCTGGAGTAGAGGTACTGTAGGAGGCTAAATATCACAGATTTATGTAATCATTTGACGTAATAATAGAAGGGGGTCTCAAGGCAGTTTATGGCTCATGATATAGGGAATTGAGAAATGCGGAGAAACGTAGGACTACAGGTGTAGCAAAGGCAAAGGAAATTTGGGGCAAATTTTGAATATGTGTTGGTGATTGAAGTGACAAACCACAAAAATATGTAGAATACCAGTCTCAGGAATTGAAATCTAGGAATAGACTAAATGGCCATTGAAGAGTTTGAATTCAGGGAGTGAAAAGCTCAAAGAATAACTGTAAATAAATCTGATAATTGTTGGTTTGTATATTAACGTTTCATTGCTGGGACAAAATACCTGAGACATACACAATTTAAAAGAGGAAAGTTTTATTTTGACTCACAGTTTCAGAGGTGTCAGTCCATGGCTGGCTGGCTCCAAGGCAGAAATACCATGGTGGAAGTTCATTGTAGAGGAAAGTTGCTGACATCCTGGCAGCCAGGAAGTAAAGAGACAAGGAATGAACCAGGAAGGAAGGAGCTGGCAGAACATATAACCCTGAAAGCCATGTTCCCAGTGACCTACTTTTTCCCAACTAGGGGTGACCCCCTGGTAGCCCACTCAGCTATAATTAATCCTTTGATGAGCATAGTGCCCTAATGATCCAGGCACTTTTCTGAGCTCCACCTTGGAACATTGCTGCACTGGGGACCAAGCACTCAAGACGTGAGTCTTCGTATTTAAACAATAACAGTTTTCACTTAGAAATTACTGTGATCATCTTTTGGGATAAAACTGTGCTGAAGGAAGTAAAAAAATACGCATTTTTTAAAGTAAATATTTAAGACAAGATGAATGAAACAGTCTAAACAGAGGTTTTCACATTTATTGTCTGTTTTTGTCCTCTCCATCCTATGAAGCAACTACCAGCCTACCTTTGTAGATGAGTGAACCGAAGTCCTCAGAGAACAGGAGTGGGCAGAACCTGAAGGCACCTAAGGCTTGTTTGGTGACCAGGTTTCTGCTCCCTGGCTGTGATTCATGGAGTGTGGAAATGGAAAACAGATGCTTTGTCTTTTGTCATCTACTACTCTCATGGGAATTATTAAATGAATCCAAATTAGAATGGTATTCATTCTTATTCTTATGTACATGCTTTAATCTTAGCTATTTAGGTTTAATTGTTTTTCAGTCACTATTTTAAAAATGCTCTTCTGGTGATTAAAAGAAAATGTCAGTCTTCTTGCTTGCAATTTTTTCTTGCTTCTTACAGATTGAGAACTTTTTTTTTTTTTTACTTAAAGGAGACACTTTACAACTTCTCTCTGGCGTGTTCAGATTGCTAGCATTACTATTTTAGACATTGTGACTATTACCAAGTAAGGGTTTCTTGAATACAAGAATGACAATACTGAGACAGTCTGCTATCTAAGATGGCTACTAAGTGACTATCAGGGAGGTAGCATATTGAGTATGGATACAGTGGACAAAGGACTGAGTCACACTCCAGCCCGGATGGGGCAGAATGGTCTGAGAGTTCATCATGCTACATTAATTTTTGTTTTGTTTTGTGTTTTGTTTTTTTGGTTTTTGAGACAAGGTGTTGCTAATGAAGTTCAAACTGACCTCGACCTTACTATGTAGCCCAGGCTGGCCTTGAACTCGTGTTGATCCTCCTGCCTTAGCCTCCCAAGTGCTGGGATTACAGGCGTGTGCCACCACACCTGGCTCCATTTAGTATTTTTAGACTCCAGTTAACCTAAAACAGTAGTAGTAAACCTATGGCACATGTGTTACTGTGTTTTTAAGACAAAAGGTGTTAATGTATGAGTTGTTTTCTGAACTAAAACCTCAGTACTCAGGTTTAATTGCAGTGTTGGCATCACTGACCTAGGATAATTGAAACTGGAAAGGAAAACCGAGGATAGGGAGGTATTACTCCATAAGAGATGAAGCTATTGTCTGAGGTTCCAAGAACAAAAATTGTGGAATAAACTAGAAAGTTTAATAAGACTTTTTTTTTTTTTTTTTTTTTTTGTGGTGCCGGGGATCGAACTCAGGGCCTTGTGCTTGCAAGGCAAGCACTCTAATCACTGAGCTAAATCCCCAGCCCTTAATAAGACTTTTAATTAATTTTCTCATTCATTTCCAAGTTCACTAAAAATATTTATTTTAATATTTGCATTGCCAGTACAAGAATGTTTAATACACTTGGCTGAATTAATAGAGTCAGGCTTTTTTTTTTAATAATATGATGATCTTTATGTTATCCCTTTAATGATGAATAATTGTTTTGCAGAGTTTTGGTACTGGGAATTGAACCCACAGCCTTTGCACTGAACTACATCTCCAGCTCTTTATTTTTTATTTAGGAACAGGGTTCTGCTAAGTCACTAAATTGTCTGGTGGCCTCGAACTTGTGATCCTTCTACCTCCTAGCCTCAGCCTCCCTGAGTGCTGGGATTACAAGTTTGTGCCACTGTGCCATTTTATTTTGCAATTTTAACAGTATCCTACATAAAAGATGTTGGCAATTTAAAGAAGTAGAAACCAACACCCAGTGAATTGCCTACTAACAGCACCAACATCTCTGCTTTCCACCTCGCTATGCCCTTGTAAAAGGCATTCTGATAGTATTTTTTTGTCTTAATTGATGTTAGTATTTTCCTTTATAATTTGTCATTTCTTCCTAAAAACAGTTTCCCAAAAATGTGGTTAATAAATGTATGCCAGTTTGCTGAACACATTTTTGATCCAGGTTTTTTTCTTTTATTTTTTCTTATATAACCTCCATTTCCTTCAGCAAAAATAGTTTTAGGTTCATAAGCAGGAAGCAGCTGTCTGAAATATGTTCACTGACTCAGCAGAGTGTGTAGTGACCCAACAAAAGTTACTTGATTTTAGGTAGTTTATAAAGAAATCAAAATAAACGTTCAGATTAAATTCTGGCTGCTATATGAGAAGATTTGGTCTATGAATGAAGTCTTGAAATCTACATATAATAAATTTCTTAAAATGAAATTTGGACAGATTTGAGCTTAAACACTGTTGAGACTTAAAAGAGATTTTAAGAGACAAAACTCAGTATTTCTGATTTTTTGTTTTTTTTTTTTTTTGATTCTCAAAGAGAAGCACTGAATCTTTGTATCAGAATTGACTTGTCAAGGGATATACCTCAATACTATTCACTAGGCAAGAAAAAAATTGTACTTGTGTGTGGGCACACACATGTGTGTGTAGTTTGGTGAAAAGCAATGAATTAATTATAGTTCACAGAAGAAAATCAATTCAAAGAATGAAATGAACAAGGCCAGAAACATTGAGAACGATGTCACAGAAGACTTTTAGGAACTGTAAAATTGAGTGCAGCAGTATATAACTATTCACATATTTTATTAGATCCATATAGAACTGCAGACTGATTATCTCCTTGAGAGACAGATCCCTGCTGTAAATATTTAAGGAGTGAAAGAGTGTTGAGTACCCTGCATAAGTAAATATTCTCAATGGAATAGTGCATTAAAATAATAAACATTACACTTAGAAATGCAGGTCATCTTTTAAATTTTACTTTCTGAGATCTTTTTCTTCTTGAACTCTTTAAGCCTTTACTTGTGATAGCCAGAGTAAAATTAATATGCTTGAAAAAGTTCTAAACAAATGCTGACTGGTGATAAAAGTCAGTATTAAAACTTGGAAAATTTGATCATTTTCAAATGAAGCATGATGTTGTGGCTGGACTGTTGAATTGAGAATCAGAGCAGATGTCTTAGCTTCACTTGTGTGAGACTTCAAGGGTTTCTCCACCTTCGCTTTCCAAGTGTAAAATTACCTTACATTAATTACTTGACATAAGACTTGTAGCACAGATTATTTGAGAAAGATTGTTCGTATCTTCAAATCATAATCTGAAAAGTAAATATGGGGAGGATTTGACCTATAGCAGGACCAGCTAATTTAAAGACATAATACAAAGTGGTATTTTAAGTTGAAGAGGATCTAAGATAATGACTAAAGTAGGACCTGTTTTTATTGTGTTATAGTTCATTAGAGTACAGTGTTCCGAGTTCATTATACTTTTCCGGGAGAATATTAGGATCTTACAGTAAATTTTCTCATAGGTCCAAACGCCTTTCTACTTACCATTTATTGTTTTGCCTTTTTTCTCCTAAGGTGCTTGGCGGGGGTGTGGATCTTGAATATTGAAAGACTGTAGGTCATCTTATTGATTTGACTTTTCCTGAAGTGAAATTTTTATACTTTGTGAAAAAGAGTTAATCATTCACTTTTAAAAATACTAAACTTCATTTGCTTTTAGAAATGGCCCTTAGACTTTCTCAATTCTGAATGCAAATGAAAAAGTGACTGCATGTATCACTCTGTAAGAGCCCCACCTTTTCACTTTGAACAAGTTTTGGCATTTTGAGTAAATTTCTTAACTCTCACCTTCATTTCTTTTTTTTTCAATCAAGGAGTTAAATTGGATGATCTCTAAAGTTTATTCTAATTTTATGACTGTGATTTTGAATCAAGAATAAAATAGGAATTTTAATCTGTTTAATGTTGCTGTTACAGAATACTAGATTAGGTAAGTCATAAAGAAAAGAAATTTATTTCTCAGAGTTCCTGGAGGCTGGAAAATTTCACATGAAGGTGGCTGGTGTCTGGCTAGGAAGAGCCTTCTCTGAGTCGTGGCAGTGTAGCGGGGAGTGGAAGAATGTGTACTTGAGGAAGGAGAGGCCCAGCAGCACACGGTTTTATAGCCGATTTGCTCTCAAGGACACACTCTTGCAGTTAATGACCGATCCATTCTCGAGGGAGTAGCCACTCTTCTTAGACCTCTCACACTTGCATTGAGAGTTAAATTTCTAACACAGTCATACCACAGCAGAGTTAAACATGGGTAGAAGTGGTGTTATTAAATCAAGGCAGGTGAGGTCAATAAGGAAAACAGTTTCCTTTGAAGGTGTGTGAGAGGTTTGTTTGTTGTTTGCTTGTTTGTGGTACTTGGGATTGAACCAAGGTCTTCACACTGAGTGACATCCCAAGCCCCCTTTTTAATTTCTTAAGTCTGAGACAAAGTTTTGATAAACTACCAGGTGGCCCAGACTGGACTCAAACTTGGCATCATTCTACCTCAGCCTTCCAGAGTGCTAGAATTACGGGGATACACCACCCTGCCTGGCTTGAGTTAGGTTTTCAGCAGCTATGTGATGTGGAAGGAAAGAGAACAAGTTGTTGAGAAAGCATCCCTAATTGAACTGAATACGGAGTTGCACGGTAGCAGAACAGCAAGGAGTGTTTCTCAGGGTGTACTCGCAAGTTTTCCTGTTCCGCATCTAAAAGCGCAACAGTTTCTGACAAAATGGCCATTTAATTTCTGCTTTTAACAAAGTTTTATATTTTTTAAATGGCAGCAATTTTTGTTTTAGTACCTACCCTCCAGAATCATCATTTCCTATTTAATAATTGTATAGTTTTTTAAAGTACTTGCCTTGCAAGCACAAGGGCCCCAGTTCGATCCCCAGCACAAAAAAAAAAAAAACAAAAACAAGGAAAAAACCAATTGTATAGTTTTGTCCACAAAACTCAGAGCACGGGCAAAGTTAAAAATCCTCAGACTGTTGGAGAATAAAAGAATACCAATTACACGTTTTTCTCTCTCTTGTAATCAGCTTTTCCTTTTTATAAATTGCTATTGATAAGAGACAAGACATTATTAGTTTAGATCCATTTCAAAATGTTCTTGGAAAATTTTCTTATTCTGGAGATTTGTCTACTGTGAATGCTTTGAAAATCAGCACAACATACCTATGTAGAATCTTTTAAAAAATGAGTAAGTCTGTTGGAAATAGATATTTCAAGTCCAAACATGTATCTTTTCTACCTGGAAAAGTTTCTTTTCATGTGAAAGACTCAGAGAACAATTTATATAAAAGAGGAGCTGTGTTCAGTGACAGTCTTCAAATATTTCATTTATGTTAGTGAACAGACATGACCACAGAATGTTGGGTTAATCACTCTCCTTTAGGGAAAAAATATATTCAAACTTATTTATGATGTAATTTGACCCAAACAATAATACTCAGGATGTATTTTTTAAGAGAAGAAAAGAGCCTGCAGGTAAAATCATCTTTAATCTTTGAAAAGTTGGAAATGAGAGTCACAGGAGCTTGGAAATGAGTTGTTAACCTGTAAATATCTCTGAAAATTCTCTGGCTGTGTAACTAGCATAAAAACTTTGCCGTTTTACTTGTTTGGGGGTGGAGGTGGGGTGATAGTGGGGATTACATACAGGGACTTTGCACTGAGCTACATCCCTAGCCCTTTAAATTTAATTTTATTTAAATTATTAAGACAGGGTCTTGAAAAGTGGCCCTGACTGGGCTTGATCTTGTGATCCTCCTGCCTCAGCCTCCCCAAGTGCTGAGATTATAGGCAAACACCACTATGCCCAGCTGTTTGATTCTTTTAGCAAGAGTCAGTAATACCTTTGATCTAGCCTAACCCTAACCCTAACACATAAATCTGTAATTCCCAGGTCATTGTCTCACTACCTCTTTAATTTTTCACAGATTATTCCGAGCATGTAATAGCTACATTCTATGTAGATCTCCTTTGCATTGATTTTAAACTTTTATGTCACTAAAAGTTTTGGACAGGAAACATTTGCTCTAGTAATGACTTTGGAACTCTGGACATTTAACCGGATGACTGATCCCATTGTATTGCTGCCAGGGAAGGGGAAGACATTGAGGAGAGCAAAGTAGAATTGCTTTGACTCACCCCTTTCCTCTGGCAGCGGTTGCAGCCTGGCAGCAGCAGTACAAAATCTGTGTACTTGCACATTTCAAAGCTGCTTTTCTTAGGCTCCCTGAGCATTTTGTATAGAGGAGGAGCCAAAGTAACATGTCTACAGAGACCTTCTCAGAAGCAATTCACATATAACCTACAAAGAACCCCTTTCAGTTTTGGTGCTGTCACTGCACCCCTCGGACTCCTTTTAAAGCTTCTGCTAAAGTAGTGTTAAGGAAGTTTTGCTGAGCTGAAATCTGTTGTAGAGTGTTTTCAAGAAATACAGCCTTAGAATAATTTAGAGTCACAGGGTTTTCTCCAGCGCCAGGTAGAGGTTTACAAGTAGCTAATTGAGCCAGCACATTCCCCTTCCCCAAGGGTTAGTATTTGCATCCAACTTTGCAGACTTTCATTTATGTATTTACTGTGTCAGAGTATGATCCGATGAGTAGTAAAACATAAATTGCAAAATAATGACAGAGATGTTTCACCCATAATTTAAACATTAAATACGAGTTTTAGCTGTCCTACATCTGGTATCAGATTCAGATAAAACTTTTAGATCTTGGAGTTCAGAATTGGTTCAGAGCTGAGAGAAGGTGTCGTGTGTTTATACTTACTCTGGGAGGTGATGGAGTGGTAAAAGAAGGCCGTTTGTGAGGGAAGTCAGAGCTTTTCCTCTCAGTTATCCAGCATTAGCCTGTGAACTTGTTTACTAGCCACCGTAGTTTCTGAGAATCTACTGCGGTGGTGGTGGCCTTCCCTCAGCTCCAGCAAGGACCGTGTGGGTAGATGCGGAAACACTCCCTGTGCCTTCTTAGTGAAGAAGTTCCCACTGTAGTAAGCGACGGGTTTATTCCCTGGTCTCTCAGTCTTTCCATCCAAACTGCCTGTCAGGGTTGCTCCCTTACTGCTGTTTTCTCGTGATGAGGCACTCGGTTGGGACACCTTGTTGGCCTTTTGGATACACCTAGGCACCCATTCATTTATGACTCTTATAGATTAAAAATGAAACTGTAGTATCATAAATTTTTTTTCTTAAAAAATTTTTAATAGAAACATCTCACTTCTATTTGGAGAAGAATAAAAAGCATGTGATACAGTAGAAAGAGTTCTAGTTTTGTGGTTGAGACCTGATCTTCATTCTGCCAGTAATTGGCTTGGTCAGCTTGAGCTGGCCTCTGACTCGTTAGATCGTCTTTTCCACAGTTACAAATGGGGACAATGTGATTCCCAAGAGCTGGATTCACAGCTGGAATCACAGCTGGATTTCATCTCAGTTTTATAAAATAAAGGATTTCATTGTTAGAAGTGTAGCTCCTTACACAGAAATTATCCTGTATATTACACCAGGAGCAGCAGTAACAAATGCAGTTTTCCTAAGGAAGCCAATTGGCTGCAGACAACTCTTTCAGAGTAAAAAGTTTTCATCAGTGAATAAAGTAACCTTTAAATAAATTGATTTTTTTTCGTTTTGTTTTACAGTGTGGGAGGCCAAAAATACCTAGAAAATTAGAAGCTCTAATAACAACAGTGAGTCGATTACTAGGATAATTTTGGTAGATAAGGATTTTTAATGAAAAAAATCTATTAAGTTTTTATTTTAATTATTACAGACTAATTAAGTACTTGGTTGGCTATCTCAGCCTCTATTTTGCCTCGATTATATATTCATCTTATGTTCATTGTTTGCATTAATTTCTACTTGTTCATGACTTGTGCTCCTGTTGCCCGATGGTAGCAAGAAAATGTGTGCAGCCGTGCATATCCTGGGACGTGGCCCTTGTTTGCAGGCCTCAAAACCTGAGTTCTAAATATCAGATGTAGCTCATTTAGAACAGATGAATTTGTTCTCCTATAGCATGGAACAGCAATAACAGTAATTACCTTCCTAAGATAATAATGCTAATCGTTTATTATCAGCAGCTGAAGTGAATAAGAGTATGTTTGTTAAATCACATCTGCTTATGAACTTGTTTATGGGAGCTTTGTAGGTTCTGGACCTCTTTGAGATAATTGGTCTGTTCTGTGTTCTTTATGGTGGTGTCATAGGTTCAACTTCAAATTTAAAATCAGTATTACCATTAGAGGAGCATGTGTATGTGTTTTAAATACTTTTTGCTCAGCAGCTCAGATCTCCCATTGCTGAGGAAATGCCATTACAGGTAGCTATTTCCTTGTGCAGAGTAGCTTTTTAAAAGATGATTTTATCAAGATGTGTGAATGAAATAAAAACTTCTATAAAACATCCACTAGATGGCACCTTATAATTGTGTTTAGAATCAGCTTGTAGCATTCTTGACTAGAGGAGATAATGGAAACAGAAAGTTTTCTTTCTGGTGAAGTTGGTTGTTCATGAATATCTGAACTCAGAAACTTCAAAGTCATCATAAAGATGAAAAGATTTTTATCAGTCGTTTGTTGTGTTGCTTACTCATTATGAGGAACATTATTACAGTATCCCTGACATATTCTTGAACATAGCATGATATGCATAGCCTGTTGGGAAGCTTGCTTTCCTACCATTTAAAATTTTTTAATTTCATGAAAATTGGAAATCAGAAAAACTTATCAGAATAGCCATTAATTAGGAAAGTCTTTGCTTCTGCCAAATGTAAGACGATGTGTTTGTAGCAAAGATATAGATTATATTTTTCATATGATTCCAAATTTCTTTTTGAGTTATGACTCTAAGACTCATTGGTCTGAGCCTATGAAAACTTCAATAGTATATGTATTCTTTTCCCAAGTAATTATTAGCTAGCTAAAAGTCTTATTTTTAGTAGTGCATATAAATTCATAAATAGTTAATCTGTTTAACCTCTTAATAGTTTAAAAACCATAAGATTATGGAAGTTTTCTATATACTCAGATGTTTTCTTTTTTGATTTTAGAATTATTTCAAGTTAAAAGAAAAGTTGGGAAATAAAATTACCAAAAAATTTAAAAATCACCCATAATTGAATCACATATTGAAAAGATCTCAGAAACAACAGTCTTCTGTTACACTGCTTGGTTACTTGCTTTAGCATTGTTGCTATAAAAAAGAAAAAATAAAACAAACAAGCAAATATAAACAAAGCAATATTGGTACAGTCCAGGCTTTCTCTTTCCTCTGAACTTCTTGTGAAGTCTCCATAAAAGCCCCCTTTTCTTGATGTGTCTGAGTGTCTCCATAAGAATTGGTAAAGGTTACTCTTTCTCTAAAACTTTACTTTTTATTAACTTATTATGTGACTTCATACCCATCCCATTGGAACAGCTAAGCCTGTGACAGCCCGAGAGGAATCAGAGCTGGCATTTTTAATGCAGAGAGTCTGGTAGTAAATTAACAGCTTCAGTAGTGCGGTCCGAGTCCCAGAGATGAGGGAAGTCTGGGACGGAGAAGCAAGTGTACAGCAGAAACAAAATTAAAGATTTCAGATGTTTCCTGCTTAGCCTGAAAGAATTACTGTGGCCAGAAGGTGGTCAGGCACTGCCAAGGGAGTCCTATTTTTGGATGATGGAGAAATGAAGAGGCCAAACTTCATTGGCCACATGGGGCTGTTTGGTTCTTATAGGAATGGAACGTCTGGAAAAGCTATTCATAGAGCAGAGGTGAAGGGTGGCATAAATGAGAACATCTGGCTTCCCTGTTTCAACTAAAGCTACTTCTGGGTACTCATTTACCATCTCTGATGGTGCCATTTCCCAGGGCAAAGTATTCCACAATCCAGAAGTCCAAGTAGACATAGTGAAGAAGTTTTCCAAGTAAAATAAAAATGTTAATTGGCCTGAAACTGGTGACAGAGCTGAATTATGAACACATTAAGACTTATTATACTTGACAGTATAATAATAGTGTTGGAAGAAGGAGCAGAAGAGAGCAGGTTTTTAGTTAAAAACCACTGAAACTATTATTTATGTAATATTTAGAGGGGACCATTTGTGATTCTTTGGACTTGCTAGGTCTTGCTGTGCCAGTTTTTCAGAGGCCTCTTCAGTTGTTGACAGGTCTGTGAAGGCATGCTGCATTCTTGATAAGGAAAGCACGCTGCATTCTTGATAAGGAAAGCACTCAACTTTCAGCTTTCACACTAAGTGATTGTGAAATTCTTACAATTAAAAAGTACCGATTTACAATTCCAGATAATCCTTCATTAACTGAACAAGTTGGATCTCTGATTCTCTTTTGGAAGTTAGAATGGCACTTCATGTTTTCAAAATGACTCATCAGCTTTGCATTGCTTGGCTGACTGGAGACCCTAAACCTGAAAAAATAGTGTTCCCACTGGGTCTTGGAGTATGCATTTTTATGTGTGTTATCCTAGCACAGGAGGAGTAGTGATTCACTTACTTCCTAATGCTTTGTAACTTGATACCCAAAAAGCAGAAGACCTGATGGTAATGTCGTTTTAGAAACCTGTGTTGACAAGATCAAATCAGTTTGAATAGCTGGTAAGTAATCAACACAGGTAAATACACTAGCTGATGTGGACGTTTCATGATATCAGGATTGCGAGCAGTCAGAGGGTGCCTAGAAAATATTCAGGCCCATCAAGGATGCCTCAAGAAGGTAGTACAGTGATGGTGAACCTTTTAAAGATGAGCACCCAAACTGCACGCCAAAACCCACTTATTTGTCTCAAAGTGCCAACATTTCAACTCAACCCAAGTTACTGAGGTTTTAGTTTAGAAAAAACAACTCATATTTAACATTTTTTGTCCTAAAAGAAAAACAGTAACAGAACTTTCAATGATACAGATTTTTAATGAAAGGTAAAAGTTTGCATTTGGCGTGCTTTTGCACAATTAGTGTGATCTTTGCTGTTGTACACATGCTGACAATTTGTCAAACCTTGGCTGGAGTGACTCGACTCATGTGCTGACAGACTGGGCTGTGTGTGCCTGCTGTGGCACGCAGCCCGTAGTTGGCCACCACTGGTATAGTGGATGAATCTTACATATTCCTGAGAATAGCTGGGGGGAAAGTTTAGTTAATATAGTCATTGAGGTAAAAGCTCTATGTAGCTTGATTTTTTTTTAATAGGAGTCTTTATTTTCAAAATAATCAAAGATTACAAATTATTCTCACAGTTCAGTTAGATCGTACTTTTTCTCTCCACAAACTGAACTTTAAGGTTTGTAAGTTAACAAAAACAGGAGCATTCCATTATTTTACAATGCCTGTGTCTGTTTGATGTTTCCTCCTATTTAAAGACCACCCCCCTCCCTGCAGTGGAAACTGTCTTAGGGAATTTTTACAAATAATAAGCTGCTGCAGGTAAGAAAGGTATTTTTGAATAAAGAATGTAATATGGTAGTATTTGTCTTCTTTAATTGTTTAAAATGTGCCATATAGAGGCCAGTAATATTTCTACTGTTTAAAACAAGCTTGTTATCGAAGCTACATATCATCATTAGACTTTGGCTTTAGTAGAAAGTATGAAATGGTAAAAATAGATTCCATCTTTAAATATGAAATTAAACTGTTTAGGTTTACGGTTCTCAAAATTTTTCTTACAGTTGTACTATTTTTACTGAAATGATTATCTCTGTTCAAGAGAAGCTAAATGTCTCTCCAACACTGTTTGATGTCACACAGAAGACTAGGTCTTCTAGACACAAGTCTCCAATGTAATCAGACGGGTGCTGGTAGTATGGCAAGCTCTTAAGTCACCGTAGCTGGCAGGAACGTCCCAGGAAGCAGCATTGGCAGAGCAGTTACTTCTCACCTGACAACTAAAACGGTAACTCACATGATCAAATTTCAGGAACATTTGTCCCGTAGTTGGGAGTGGAATGCTACTTGAACCATCAGTGTCAGCAATGAACAGCAAGAAAAATGCTTTTCTAAGATCAAAAACAGATATTCTACTTGGACTTAGTTCAAGAAGAGTAACTTTGCAATTACAAATACACTTCTAACTGCAGTATTTTGTATTGTCTTCAAGGGAGAACTGCTGGTTGATAGTTAAGCTTCTTTCTGCGTTTCATCCCTGCTTTTTTTCCCCCCTTTCTGATTATAGACGAGGATGAAGGGAGCAATACCTTATAAGTGGCAATCATTTTTTATGAGTTTTTAAAAACATGGACCACCAAATTAGGTGTTGTAGAGATTAAGTTAGTTGTCATGGAATTTCAGTTCTAAGTTTTTGGCAGGGTCACTACAAATGGCTTCCGTATGATTTCTGCCAAGTCAGTAGCAGAGGTCAACAGAATAATCTGTAGAGAAACTGGAGAACAGAAAATAGGAATTTATAAGCTCTGAAAACCACAGTGTTCTATAGACTGACAGGAGGCTACCAGAGTCAAGAAGCAAGTTTTAAGGAAATAGGAAATCCGTCTGACAGGAGACAATATCTAACAGTGTGAAGACGCTGATTTGTCAAGTTGGCAGGTTCTTGTCCTTGGAACTCACATAAAGCTGCCTTGATCTGCTTAACCTGCAGTATTGAGTCAGGTGCTTTCTGGAAGGAATGTGGAGGGCAGTCATTCGGGATAACAGGAGGCTAGCTGCAAAGTCACATTTGAACATCCTAACTAAGGCGATTTTTCTAACTGAAATTGAAGGAAAGAAAGAAGGGGAAAACTCAGCCACAATTGAAACTCATCAGAGTTTGTGGAAAATTGTATGTAAAAGATGCACCATTCCCTTTCTTTTTCTGCCTTCATTTTTCTTCATCAGCTCTTGCCAGTGATGCATCTGTAAGAGGATCGTGCAGGTTTTTCTGCCATGAGTGATGGAGGCTGGTTCCCACTTCTCTGATTGCTTGCTGGCCGCTACGAGTAATGCCACACAGACATCTTCTCTGTGTCCTGGAGCATTTTGACGAATGTTCTGTTCGGACGAAAGTCCCAGTAGCCACAGATTCCTTCATTCAGCTTTTCTGATTTTTGTCTTCATTGATTTTCAGTTAAAAGTCTCAGTGCTGGTTTTTACTCCTACATTTTGTAACCACAGATTTTTCTTGTTGATATGTATCTTTTCTTTGAGATATTCAGTCTTATAGTAAGAAACCTTGAGAATTCTAAATTACCCTCAACTAGATAATTTCTTGTCTGCTCCATTCTGCTGTGACTTCTCTCATTAGGATAATAGGATAAAATTGTGTTTAGGAGCTTTTCCTGTATTGCCAGTTCATTTTGAAGAAGAAACTGAGAGTTCTTTGTGTCATCTTGTGGTAAATAAACCTGGCAATTTGACTTTTAAAAACAGCACTTTAGCCATTTATGTCTTACTGATAGTACAGATTCACAGTGAACTCAGGTTTATAATTTAGTTAGACAAGTATGTGTGTGTATATTAAACAAACTGCTCAGAAAGCACTCAAACTGTATACCAATGCAGACAATAAGAATGTTTAGTTCTGACTTAATGTCTTGTGACCAGGTCTTACAGATCTTTAAATTGGTGGGATTTGTACTATGATTTCTTTAGGTCCCTTTCAATTCTAATGTTGTGCAGTTTTATTTCAAACCCAAATATATATTTCCTAGAAGCCAAAATCTAAAAATAACCATGAGACTAACCTTTTGGCTTTCCTCTATTTGGGCAGTAGTAGATTCTGATTTTAAAACAAGAATAGCTGTTTGTTTTGTTTTTCTTTTTTAATGTTTTTGGAGACATTCAGTGTTTCTTGGTGTTAGGCGGCTGACCAGTGATTTCTGAATGCGGCGGGGCGGGGCGGGGGGCATTCCACACAGGTCCTGAGGACTGCAGTGTGGGCTCCAGGTGGCTGACTGGTGGGAGTGGCTGAGGTCCTTTATGAGTGAGGTAGTTACCACTCTTAACATCTCCCTCCCCTTTCCCACTCTGCTCCCTTTTTCACCTTACCCACATCATACATTTCTTCTTTATCCCACCCAGTATGTGAGATTTTTAGTAGTAGCAGAGGAGAAATTGGAATATAGGTTTCAATATAGCTGTTTGGTGGCAGTGATAGGGCCAAGATGAAACTCAAAATTTTTAAAAGTTGGAATATAGTATGAACACTAGCTGGGAAACTGTGGAAGGTCTTCAGGGATGGTAAGGTTGGTCCAGATGACACTGAAGTTCTATTATTATTAATCTATGCCGATTTTACCTCATTGTTTCTAGCTGAAACCAGGCTATGTGGCAGAATTTCCCCTTCTCTGTACAAAAGGCCTTCCACTCTCCTCTCTTCACCCCATACTGGCAAAATAAAGTCACCGTAAGTCAGCTACCCAGCGTCTCATATAGACTTTACACAGATAAAAACTTTCTTATGTGGTAAAAACTTTCTTATGTGTATAGATGGATCTTTAAAAAAAAATTGCAACTGCTATTTTGTGTGTCTGTTCCACTATATTTGTGTTTTTCTTGTAGTTTCCTTAACACTGGATTCTATAATTTGAAAGTTGGCTATAATGCTGAATTGTGTGTATCTTCACTAACTTTCTTTTAACTACTGATATTTTAAACATTTCTCATGTGCTTTCTTAGATTCTGTATTAAAGAAGGAAAAAAAAGAACAACTCTCACACTTTTGAAGACCTCCCAAATCAGGTGCAGTGGTGTGCACCTGTAATTCCAGTTACTTGGGAGACTCCTCTCCTCTTCTTTTGTTCTTTTCCTTCTTTTATTTTTTTGAGAGGACAGTACTGGGGATTAAACCCAGGGCCTTCATACTGAACTAAGTCCCCAGCACCTCCCCGCCTTTTTGAGACAAGATCTGGCTGAGTTGCCCAAGTAGCGCTTGACCTTGGGATCCTCCTGCCTCAGCCCCCTAGAGTGCAGAAATTAAAGGCTTGCACTATCATACTCATCTCACCTAACCACTTCTTAAGTCAAGGTGCAGAGACTTTAGGAATGGCCAGCCACCTGACTCCCTGCCAGTTATCTCAAATCTTGAAAAGTTGCAGAACCTACTCCAGTGTTAAATAACACAGTAAGGAACTGAACAGTTCTTTTCAGAGAGTTATTTTTGCTGATGTCCAGAGTGAAAGAAGCCAGGCCAGAAGTATCAAGAAGCTCCTGGAACCTGGCTTCACCCCTGGTTGCCTTTAGCAATGTGGGTAAGTTTAGCCATTAGTTAAAGGGTTAACAATGCCTAAATTGGGGTTGTCAAAGGGAATAGAGAGAATTATGTGAATTCTCCAATGACTTTTGTAATTGCTGAATATCTGGATGCGGCAGATGCCGAGAATGTACGATAGTACATTATATACTATCTGTTCCCTAATGGACCACATTTGTTGCACTCTATTACATGCTGTCTAGTTCCTGAATGGTTCCATTATTATATAGGTTTTATCTCACCAAGTCCTTTATTGGTCCAACTCATCTTTCACAATCAGTGTCATCTCTCTTAATGCAAGCACATTAATAGGTCCTCAGAAGGTTGATTTGGGATCAGGAGGTCTCCCTAGAGGAGCTATGTGAGAGCTGCGGAAGGAATTTGCTCACTTCTCAAGTACAGATTTGACAGTCACCAAGGCTGGACACCCGGGAAAGGTCAGGAAGCAGAATTCTCATGTGACTCCTCATTGAACCTTACCTTTCACTTTGAGGACAGCTATAATATAATATAAAATGTCTGACATGTGCTGCTAGACTGTGATTTTTTTAAATACATAGCAAACAATGACATGTGTTGTTTATTTTTTTTCCCTAGAATCAGGGTGGTTAAATGTATTTTTTATGCTCTAGTTGGTCCTTTTTCAAATTTTGACACATACTTTTATTCTTGAGCAATATTTTAGTACATATTCTTAAATCCAGCAAATATGTGGGCATATGTGAAGACCTTTTTTTTCCCCCACAAAATATGTTCTGAAGTTTTGCTTATACTTAAAAATATTTTCAATAAACACAGGAAATTATAAAATCCTCTGGGAATATATGGCAGGTTTATAGAATTCCTTTTAGTTGGGCACTGTTTTGCTTATGGAAATGACAAGGTTTCACGATATCTGTTAAACTCTAACATGCTTGTTGTGTTCAGCGTAGAATGATGAATTTAATTAAAGTGTTGAGAACTCATGTTGTTTGTTCCATTTCTGCCTCTCAAAAAAATTAGATGGAGATGTGTGTGCTCTCCATCAATAAAGCATATTTGTTTTGAAAGATGCAGTACTCGTGGGCTGTCACTCATAACCACTTCTGAGAGTACTTTACGAGCAGCAATATCAATATTTACAAAATGCAAAGTGAAGAAAAATACAGAGTCACAGATACATGTTCTGTTTCCCGATTCCTTCCCTTTCCAAGAGTATTTAGTATGGCCAAATCTTTACGAAGGACTATTTTGAGATATGAATAGAAATATAGGGTATTCTCTAACGTGAATATGGACAGACACTAATCACATCCCAAAAAAGCCTTGTAAAATGGAATTACTTTTTCCTCATAAAGTAAATTATTGTTTAAAAATTCAAGTAATTGTCAACAATTAGATGGAAGAAAGTGCCCTTCTTTGGGGCTTAAAGTCCAGAGCACCTAGGCTAGTGATATTGGAAAGGTTTTATAAATCTCTCTGAGGCCACTCTTGCTAAACTGTAAAATAGGCATAACACCTACTTCACAGAATCATATAGTATGGTACACATGAATATGTGCAATAAAGATTTTGTCAGTTATACGGGATTGTATAATGGGAAAGTAACAAGTAACCCTGGGGGTTTTATTGGCAGTACTGATTTTTTTGTATTAGAACTGTTTGGAACTTAATGAAATGTAATCGAATTCTACATTATAAAGTACTTTATTAAAATGAAAGCATGGAATTTCTTAGATATGTCAGAAAAATGACATTATTGTATTATAATCCATTTTCAAAAGGAAAGTGAAGTAAAAGACAGTATGAGGGGTTGGGAATTTAGCTCAGTCGTGGAGCACTTGCTTAGCGAGTGCAAGGCCCTGAGTTCAATACCCAGCATCCCCTTACCCCCAAAAGTATGAGCTCATGGATGGCACCACAGTCCCTGTTGTCGGTTCCATATTCAGCTGTTACCGCTTATGGCCTTGAGAAGTCAGTGTGTAAGTGAGAGCACAGCCTCCTGCGGTCTGCTGGACAGAATGCCATCACGGAAGTGTGGAGGGGCTTGGTTAGACACTCCTTACAAAGTATTGTGGAGATGCCGTGTAGAAAGGAACTGAATTAATGAGAAATGGTCTTAGAATTAAGAACCTTGCTTAGGGGGAGAATGGTATTAAATTTGAAAATTCCTGGGTTTAACTCAATACATGGATGATTGCTTCTCCCTAGAATCAGTTAACACCACACCTTAATATAGCAGAAGAGCCTCTTAAGAGCTTTTCTGGATTTATATGGCTTATAATTGTTTTATAGAGGAGCTTTGTATTAGAAAGTATTACCTTTGTGTTTAAATAGGATGCTAGAAGATAAAAATTTGGCCAGCAGAGGGAGCAAATTTATGTAAATCGGGGTGTAAGAAACATGCATACACCAAAATGCTAGTGAGCCTGTATTTTAGAGATAGAACTTTGCAACTGGCATTGAGAGAAGAACGGAAAGAAGGAATCTGGAGCTATTAAAATTTCTTGCTGTTTATACTTTCACTTTGGTAGTTTTTAAAAGGAAAGAAGAGGCTGGGGATTTAGCTCAGTGGTTAAAGTGCCTGCCTTGCAAGCACAAGGACCCGAGTTCGATCCCCAGCACCAAAAAAAAAAAAAAAAAAAAAAAAAAAAAAAAAAAGAAAGAAGAAAAGGAAATACCAAAAATACAAATAGGAACCGGTTTTTTGGTTAATTCTATGCAGTGAAGGATCTATTTTAAACAGATGACATAAATTTAATATTAGTACTTAGGCCTGAAGTTTGAGCAAGCACATTCATTCAGCCCAAACACCTAAAAGGAATGTAACACCTGAAAGATGTATAAAAGGAAGTATTAATGAACAGGGTACTGTTAAGACTGTGCATCTTGAATAAGCATTTACATATTGTTTCATGTATATTGAATCAAGAAGTTGAAATATATTTAAGGAAAAGGTTTTCACACCAAGTATGAAACAAGTATAAAACAAGTGTTTTTCTGCTTAACTCTAGATAAAAATATAAATGAATCATAGCATTTTATGCATCCTAATTGCCTTAGTAAATGTGTAGGCAATACAAAATTGTTAAAGCCATGTATTTCAAGCATTATGTAGAAAGCAAATACCCACATACTATATTCAAGGGAGTATTCCAAGCATTTGGGAATATAAAGATAAGCAATACTTTACCTTTATTTAATTTGAAATCTGGTAAAAGATGAGTTAGTTCTGGTGAGTCAGACTGTAAAGCAGGTGAGTATTACAGACGCTTAAGATAAACTCATTTAATAAAAACTTTATTATTAAAAAAGAATTCTTTATGTTCAGAAAAAAATTTGTTTTGCAATCATTAGGACTGAGAAGTTTTGCTTAATAAAATAAGTTTAACTATAAATTATTTGCCCTTTTTAGAGTAAATTACAGTAGTTTAGGAAAAAGATTCCAGGTGTTGATACAGATTATTGACTCTTAACTGACACACTGTTTCTTTTGTTTTTCTTTGTTAAATTATAATTAGAGATCAGAATGATGCGAAAAAATAGATTTTTCAAATTATTTTTAAATTTGAAAAACAACAACTATTATATAAAAGAAAAATGATTTTTTAAACACTGGTCATTTTAGATGAAATTTAATATATCTGCTTTTTGAAAAATAAGTGTAATCACTTTTCCCGCAGTACTAGAGATTGAATCCAGGATCTTCACACTGAGCTACATCCTTAGCCCTCTATTTTTTATTTTGAGACAGAGTCCCATTAAGGTGGTCAGGCCGGCCTCAAACTTTTCATCCTCCTGCCTCGGCCTCCTAAGTAGCTGGGATTACAAGCATGTGTCACTACATCTGCCAGTTTATGATCATACTTAAAATTCAAAGGTTTACATGTAAGCTGGAACACAGAAGATTAAATGATCAATGTTCAGAGATGGGTATGGGAGAAGAGGAAGTGGAGAATTATTTCTCTTTCAAGATCAAAATTGTTCATTAAGAACCTTTCTTTCTCTCACTACATCTGCTGCATTATTCCAAATATGTAATATTACCAGGTGCTTTAATTTGGTACTTGTAGGATACCGTTTGAGTGGATGCTCGAGATTTCTAACAGGGACAGTCAGAAAGCAGGGCATGATGAGGTTGAACTTGCAAAAAGGCAGAGGTAAATGAGAAAGAAAAGAGCAATGGGAGTAGACTGCAGGGAACTCATTCATTTGGTAAATGTTTGCTACAGTGTGCCCAGTCCTTTGTCAAGCCTCATACCCGGAGACACCATAGTAAGTATGTGCAAGTCCTTGTTTTTTGCCACAGCCCGGGTGTGTGATGTTAAGAAGGAAACAGACCATTCCCATGTGGTCTATAAGTGTAGGATGCTGAGGAGACAGATAGGAAGCGTCTCTCTCAGGCTAGAAGGGGCCTGCAGAGTGGGCATTGTACTTGATACTGCGTGTAGACTACAGGAGAAGCTATTAGAGTAGAAGGAACCCCTGGCAATTATCAAAGAATCTGAAAGACTAAGGGTCTAAAAGGCTGAGGGTTGCAAAGAAAGGTAGATTCAAAGCACTGACTGGGGATAAGAGGAGGAGTACAAGACAGAAGTAAAATTGTCTTTAAGTTGGTAGGGAGGTGAGAATTTGGGCAGCTTGGGAAGGCTCACACTGCTGGTTAACAAGGACACAGAACTGTTTTTTTAGGACAACTTAGATTGTGGTGTGAAGGGCAGTACTGAGGCTCAGGCTGTAGGGCCCAAAGACCTTGGTTGATCTTGGTCCCGTCCCGTGCTTCAGAGTGATCTGGGGTGTGTTGCTTAAGCTCCATCATGCTAGATTACTTTATGCCTCAATTGTGATTGTTATAGTACCCTTTTCCAAGTCTTATAGTGAGGATCAAAGAAATTAATTCATGTAAAATGTTTAGCATGTAGCAGATGTTCAGTAAAATTTGTCATTATCATAAAATAATATTGTAGAATAGTCAAGAACCAGACTTTTTTTCTCCCCAGCACCATCCCCCCCAAAAGAAGAACCGGATTTTTGAAGCCAGACCTCCTGTGTTCACAAACTGGCTCCACCAATTTTGAGCTGGTGGTATGACTTATAAACGTTGTTCACAGCTCACCAAGTAATCAGTAAATATGTATTCAGCTGCGCTGACAATACATGAGACTCTGAGCTGATCCCCTCATGTTTCCACTTGGGATAGTTGTGTCCCGCCCACGTGACAAATGCATATAGTGAAATCCTTTGTTAACTCGTAAACTAAAAAAAGAAATATATACAGTTGGTGCCTCAGTTTTCTCCTCTGTAAAGAGGATAATAATAGTGCCTGTCTCTTAGACTTGAGTGTTAAAAGAGTTAAGCATAAGCACCTCGTGCCTGACATATAGGAAGCATCATATTTGATTAGCTATCATCATTTTTATTAATAGCCATACTCATCATTAATAAGAGTTGAGAAACAATTTATAATGGACATGGTGAAATTGGTATATGACTGAACAAGACAAGTAAAATAGATTGCTGACAAGCACTGAAGACCATCTTGAGAATGGGAATTTCTGTGGTAATGTCAGACCACAGCAGCAGCCACAAACTTCAGGACTGACCTAAAGAAGTAGGGTTGGGGCTTATTAGCAGGTTAGTTATCAAAGGAAGTCAGAGGCAGTGAACTGAAGGTACTATGGTACTATTTAAAGGTAATGGAAGTTGTTGACAAATAGCCAGGGAAGAGCACAAAGCTATGGAACGTATTTTCAGACTAGTATTAACAGCTACGTGGAAGTGACTTTGTTACTGTACTTGTTACACTGCCTTGTCAACTTGTTCCTTTTCTTTCTACCCTCTCTTCCCAAACAGCCCTTCCTAGCTTCTTACCATGTTCCTTTTCTGTATGTTTTGTTTTTCAAGCTTGTGTCTCTTCTGCCTTCTTGCACAATGACATAAAAGCATAATAAGCAAGCAGGCAGGTATCGTTCCTGTGTTCACTTTGCACACACCCACTGAGCACCTGCTCCCTGTCCTCATGGAAGTCTTCACACTAATAGACACTCCCCGAAAAAACCATCTAGCATGTTCATGACCCTCAGTGGTTTCTGTGAGAGGAATTCACATGAAGTAATACATACAGTGTCGAGGAAGATGATAATTGTCATACAGTCAGCTGTCAAAAAATACAGCACAGCCATTAGGTGTTGCAGTTGGTCGGAAAAGGTGAGCAGGAACGAAAGCAGCATGAGCTGGGGCAAGTAAAGCACGTTAGAAATGGGGATTCAGAGAAGCCTTGAGTAGAGGTGAAAAGGGAGAGCAGAGAAAGGACAGTGTAGCAATACCTGACAGGGCTGGGGACAAGGCAGATGCCAGCTTGGCAGGAGAGCAAGGCAGGAGGACACCTACCTTGCGTAGTATGTAGCCCACCACATGAGCAGTATATGTATGTGTTCAACTGCAGCCCTGGTAAACTCTCGTGAGCAGCTTTTCTTGGGCGTCATCTTCTTATCAATGAAATAAAATTATGCCCTAGCCCAGTAGTAAATGTATGCAATAAAAACCTTTGTTAATTTGTAAACTCAAAGAGGCAAACACTTTTTTGCTAGGCTTGTTGAAAAGTAGGCATTTGCTGACATCTGATTAAGAATGTAAGCACATTTACAAAATTATTGAAAAAGAAATGGCTGCATATTAGGAGGCAGAGTGGGAATTATGTCCTATCCTGTTGTTGAATTCTCTCTGTAAATAGCTTTTCCTCCCTAGGCCACCTCTTTTGATGGCTTCCCTCATTCAAGGTAGCTGTTGTTTTTCTCTGTAGTTTAGAGCAGCATTTTATTTTGAGGACCACGTTAAGCTGTCCCAAGGCTAGATGTCATGGAGCACAAGTATTAAGGTATCTTAAAAACACTATTCCTTCAGGAGGCATGCATGGACAGAGAGACCAGAAGTGCCAGTACCACTAAGTCCATCTTTGAATAGTAGGTGCCGTATTCACATTCATGAAGAGCAATGTAGATAACATCTTGACAGACTTTTCATTTCAACTTGAAGAGCTATTTACTGCTTTTCATTAAGGAGCATATTTCTAGACCTTGTTTGTAAGAACGGTGACTGAACTGCTTCCAAAATAAGAACATTACTTTGTTGCATGACATGTTTTTTGTTTAATCCATCTATAGTTTAGAATTGTCATTAGAATTAAAATAATAATAATTAACACTTATAGGGTTTTTAATCTCCAAAGCATTTTCATCTGATTGTCTCTTGGAATCACCAGAGATGTGTATTTGCCTTTCTGTCATGAATCCCTACATGTGTTGCCTGTGAGCCCCTCAGAGCTCCCTTTCAGTATTTCCATGGCGCATAAGCTTTCTTCTACAGGAAATGCTCAGAGTTGACAAATGGAAAGGCCTTTTCCTGGGTGAGTATTTGGGCTCTTGAGTTAGGCTTCCTGGTTCCATCCCAGTCCTTCTGCTTGGTAACCACAACCCTGGGCAAGTTACTTAACCTTCTGCCTTCCCCTGGGATTCATCATAGTGTCTGCCTCAGAGGACCATTTCCGGATTAAGTGAGATAATGAAAATCATTTACATAATAATTAGATGTTGCAATTAAATTTGAGTATTTAATAAATGTTGGTTGTGTATTGTATTTAAAAATCATTAGGAGCTTGTCAATCTGCAAAGTTGTACGTAGTTAAGTGTTAATGAGGAAATTGTAAGCCATTAATACCTTTTTAGGGACTGCTGTATGCTAGGCTCAGGACTAGATACTGGGACAAAAAAGGAAGCCAAGGCATTTGCCCTATAGAAGATCACAACCTTGGCTGAGGGGGTTGGTGGTAAAACACTAGGATAAGTGTTTAGCTTGATAAGGTCAAGTACTGTAGTCCTTCTTTATCCCCAGCGAATATGTTCCAAAACCCCAGTTTCAGTGCCTGAAACCAGGGATAATACCAAATTTATATATACTGTGTTTTTTTTTTCTGATACATACATATGATAAAGTTTAACCTATAAATCAGGTATTGTGAGAGAGAGAGATTAACAAATAATAAGAGAGATTAACAAATAATAAAATTGAACAATTGTATGAAAGTATATAATTATGAAAGCAGTGAGTGTTTTAATACACTGTTAAAAGATTTTTTTAATTTTATTTTAATGGTACACTTTAGATGTACATAGTGATAACATTCATCATAGGGAATTTGTACCTGTACATGATAGATCTTGCTGCTGCTTTTTTTCCCGTTCCTCTCCCCTCCCTTCACCCCTTCCTCCTCCTTATTTACAAAAGCTTTTTTTCCATTTTCTCCTTCTATTTCTCAGAGGGACAAGAAAAATAAGAAATGAGTAACAATAAAAGATGTTTTTAGATGCAATATAAATGCATCTGAAGATGCAGCAGTTTCTTCATTGGCAGGATGCAGTCCCTCCTCCCTCCTTATTTACAAAAGCTTTGTTTCTGTTTACTCCTTCTATTTCTCAGAGGGACAAGAAAAATAAGTAATAATAAATGCTGTTTTTAGATGCACTATAAATGCATCTAAAGATGCAGCAGTTTCTTCATTGACAGATGCAGTCTCTTCGGTAATTTTTACATTTTTTCAGTTCAGACTTATTCCTGAACCTGTGTAACCATCCCTTGTTTGATGTCACCTGCTTTAGGGTTTCCCTTGCTAAAGTCTTCTGTAGACTCAGTACTTTCTGGTGAAGCAAATTACCATCAGTTAGAATATGTTTTCTGTTCATGTCTTCCACCCACATTTAATGCCTTTTCTGTCTGAACTAAGTACTTATTGTATACCGTAGCTGTAACTTTTGCAGTTTGATGTGCAACAGCAAATCTAGCATGAATTTCTTTTTTTCATCTTCAGAATTTCATGGTCAGATTTATTGTTAGCATAGATCTTAGCTACCCCTGCGTGTAATCTTTTTTGGTACCCTTGTTAACTAGCGACTTTTTACCTTTTCACTTGAAGCCCTTTATGGCCTCTCTTTGGCACATCCTTGGCACACACGAATTGCCAGCATTACTGCTCTTGTGTTTTGTATAGCTGTTAATAAATGAAATAAGTGTTACTTGAACACAAGCACTGTGGTACTGAGACTGAAGACTGAGATAGCTACAGTGACAAATAGGCAGGTAGTGTATACAGTGTGGGTAGTCTAGAAAGGGAATGGTGGAATAGAATAACATGAAATTCCATCATGCTTGTGACTTAAAATTTAAGAATTATTTCTGGAATTTTTCCATATAATGTTTTCAGACTGTGATTAACCGTGGGTATCTGAAACCATGGAAAAGAAGAGACTGCTGTAAATCCAAAGCTTAGAGCAAAGAGTGCTGTACTTTGGTTCACAGACAGCATTAGAGGAAGGGATAATTGACCCATGCCTTCAAAGCTAAGCAACTACTTTGACAGAACATAGAGTTTTAGTGTGTGAAGGAGCAAGGCCTGAAAGTTGAAGTATTTGCTGGCCTCTGTGGCAGCAGGACTCATTTGAAAGATTCAGAGCAATTTAGCCCAATCAGTGTGGAAGTACTAGTGGTGGTGCCACTTTATCAAGGCTACTGTTTTTCCTGGTATGGACTCTGGAGAAGCTGTGAGTTCATATAGTCCTGGCTAGACCTAGGAAGGGACTTTCTTACAGTTAGGATGGAGAACAATGATATTTCATGAGCCTTCTTTACCCTCCCTGTTTCATTGAGGCTGAATTTCCATTCCCAGAATTGAATGGGATTTTACTGGACATTTAGGAAACAATTTAGACTCCAAAATACTCCAGTGCCACAGAGTTAAATTTATACTAATGTTTTAAAAACTGAAGTGTATTGATGGCCTAAGTTGTCAGACAAGGTGGTAGAAAGACTGAGAGGGTCTTATTCACAGAATTTATAACTATGCCAAGGTACTATCTTTGACTGTATATTACTCAAAGAAAGGGAACATCTGTGTCTTTTTTCATTTCTAAGGCTGTAGACTATATCATCTCAGAAGCATTTGGATCATTGAGAAATGAGAGACATGGGTTTCTCCCTAGAGCATGGGTTTCTCCTCTTAGGCTGTATGCAAGCAAACTGATACTGCCTGTTAAAACCATGTTCCCTCTAAAAGGCTTGTAAGTAAAAGGGGGAGGGTGTCTTGCTGACACAAAGGGAGAACCTTCTATGCAGTGTGTTAGGCATTATATATGTTCTCACAGTAGAGTTACCATTATTTACTTTCAGCATCATGACAGGTCAGAGTGATGAATAACTTCTCGACAAGTAGTTAGTGGTAAAGGGAACATTCTAATCAAGGACTGTTGGGCTCTGGTGTCAAGTTTTATTTTCTTATACTAAATGTGGTGTTTACTTTTTCTATTTTCCTCTACCATCTTTCTTTAAATTTCTCATGGATTTGCCCATGGGAAAGGTCTTAATGAATGGGCTAACTACATTTGAAGAATATAGTTAAATGAAGTTAAAGTTTTTCCCAATTTATTGAAGTAATTGACACTGAATTCAGTACTGTGAATATCTGTTTAGTAACACTCATCCTGGTATGCAAAGGGATACACACTGGTTGCTTTGTTTTTACAAGATAAATGAATATTCAGTGTTTTGAATAGGGGCCTTCATATCATTATTTGGCAGTCTCAGTAACATAATTTAATATTATTGAGTCTTTCAAGTATAGAGTCTATTGATAGTTAAATAAACCAATTTAAGTTACCCTAGAGTTGTAGTGTAGAATGGAAGAATGACCCCTTTTGAATGAAGTCCACGAGTTGCTTCGTTTATTGCATATAGATTTGTTAGCTTAATTTGCTCTTGTTCAAGAAGAAGCCAAACTTTAAAATATATGGAGTTCTAAGTGGCAAAATAATTACAAGATTCATTATTTGTCACTGTCAAAATTAACAAATTTTCCTGCTTCTCATTGTTGATGGATGAATGTTGTCATAAAATTGCTTTTTTGCCTTTCTTTCCCACCTTCTTTTTTCATCTTTTCTTGCTTTCTCATTACTTCTGAATTCATCTTTCTTGCTTTCTCGTTACATATGAATTACAATGAGGAACATTGGGAACGTTATCCCTCCTCCCACACTGTTCAGTTTGAAAATAGACCCACAGGAAATTAAAAACTGCTTAGATCAGAAAACTACAAATTATTAGTGTCCAGTTTACAGATTAAAGTATTTCATAGTCATTAGATTATTTATACATTTCTTGATCATTTTCAGTGCTCAAGAAAGAACACCTGAATCCAGGCAATGAGGAAGATGGCGGTTAATTTTGAAGCCATTCCAAATAAAGAAAACATGGAGTCATTATCATAGTTTGACAGTGGGATTTGTATGCCTGTTTGCACCAACCCTCACAACTAACTGATCTTGATATTTTAGTGTGCCAGGATACTGCTAACTATAAAAAGATAGTCCTGGATCATAAAGAAAAAGGCCTGGCGATAGAGATTGGATGTACTAAAAAAATTACAGTTCAAGGGAAATGTGGTAAGTGGCATTAGCAATACAAAGTCTTTTTAGTGTATTTCTGGGTAAGGAAGATTAATTTCTGGAGTGTCAGAGAAGACATTGTACCCAAAGTGGCAAGCGGACTAGACGAAAGAATTACAACAGGGGATGCAGATTGGGAGTAAAGGTGAACCCCATAGCCACAGATACTGCCCATTAATTTGATTCTTGAGATTCCATTTTCTCTTTGAATGTTGAAATTATATATGGAAAGATACACGTACATAGTGGGCCCTTTATGTACAGGTGATCCATATCCTCAGGTTCAACCAGCCTTGGATAGAAAATATTCAGGGAAAAAACTGTATCTATACTGAACCTGTACAGAGTTCTTTCCCCTGTCATACCCCCTAAACAATAGAGCATAACAACCATTCACATACATTGTATGTTATGAGTAGTTTAAAGAATATGGAAAGATGCATAGTTATGTCAGCATTCTGTTGCTGTGACCAAGAGCTGCAGATAATCAAGTTATAAAGAGCAAAGATTTATTTTGGTTCATGGTATCAGAGGTTTCAGTACATGATTGCTTCGCCTGTTATTTTGGTCCTGTGGCAGCACAGTACGGCATGGCACAGAGCTTGTGATAAAGGAAACTTCTCATCTTGTGGCATCCAGGAAGTAAAGACAGAGGAGGGAGAGGCCTGAGGTCCCAATGTCCCCTTCAAGGACATGCCCCCAATGACCTAACTTCCTTCTACCAGGTCCCACCTGCTAAAGGCTGCCTGACCTCCCAATGCCACCGGGTGAGGAACAAGGTTTCAACAGTGAGCCTTCAACATAGGATATTTAAGATCCTCCTAACACTTACATGCAAATACTACACCATTTTACAAGTGACCTGGACATCCTAGGATTTTGGTGTTCACAAGGGATTTTGAAGCCAGTTCCCCCAGAGACAAATTGTGTATGTGTGAGCATGTGTGCAAGTACATGTAAATTAAATAGCATGTAATACAAATAAAATTAAACAATAATTTAATTTAAAAATCTTGGGGCTAAAAATGTATTTTTCTTTAGGTATTAGCAATTACTTTACCCTCTCCACTTAATAAATGCTGCCTTGCAGTTTCCCACTGATTCTTTCACTACTTAAAAATTGTCTGGTCTTCTAAAATATTAAGCCCCCAATATGGGTTTAATTACCACTCAAACAACTTATCCTGAAGTGATTAATAGAGGAAATAATCATTTTCTCTCCTCTCTGTATAGCACTGGTATTTTTGGAAACTGGGTTGCCAGTGCCAAGTTTATTTGCAGATAGAATGAGAATTGTTAAACAGTCTACCAATTTACAAGAAATCTTTGTTCCTTTATTAAAAGCCTACCAGATAACTAGTTCCATTTAGAGTTTTCAATAACTTTGTGTACTCTTGAGACAGCCACACAAGTCACATAAATTGCTTTGGTATTCAGCAGAAACTTCTTGTTAAAAAAGCCATAAGAACATATTTTCCTTTTCCACTTTCTCTTTCCTTTTCTCTGGTGCCTTTTTTTTTAGTGGTGGACATCTAGACACGGCTTTTAATAAATTAATGAGAGTTTTATCAAAATGAAGATTGCTTAGATGATTTTATTAAAACAAAGTTTGTTTTAATTCCAGCTCTCAATAAAAGAAATAATCAGAATGTCCATCAGTGGTGGACTGATTAAGCTGTATCAAAGCTTATGTTTTGTGATATTTTACAGAGTTACCAAACAATCAAAATAATCATAGTGCATTGACCTAGAGAGAAGAGCATGGTATATACAACTAAAAAAATTTAAATGACTGTTTATTAATATTTGCATATTTTAAGGTATATAATGACATACTTCTTCCTAAGATTGGTTAAAGGTATAGACAAGCAATTAGAGGGAAACGATTATTAAGAGAGGAGAATCCAGAAATAGACTCATACATATGGTTATTTGGTGTAGCAGAAAAGTGGCATTCCGAAGGAGTGGAGGCAAGCTAGATTATTGAAGATATGGTCTTGGTACATTTGTCTAGCTGTTGAGGAAAAATGAAGAAGCTAGATCCTTAACTCTATATAGCAAAACAAGTTCTAGATTAGTCAGATATTTAAGATGAAGTCTTGCAGGTATGGGAGAAAATATTAGTGAGTTTTGTCTTGTTTTGAAGTAAGGAAGACATGACCCCTAGCCTAGAAAAAATGAAGGAAAATGTTTAGAAGTTTTGAATGAATCTTAATGCTGTATGTTCATGGACCCTAGTTTTGGTTTTAATATGACATTAACAATTTAGTAATATTACTTTACAGGGATTGGACTAGCGCATGCACACACTGAACCAAAAAGGCCACTGCCCAGTGATATCAGCAGATGCATATGTTTGTAATTGTCAGCATCTGTTCATGAACCATTGACATCATTAAATTCTACTGTTTGAATTTTTGCGTAAGCGTATATAAATAGTAATTTATTTATTTTCCCTCAAATGAGAGCAAATCAGAAAAGTGAGAAAGCATTGACATGTAGTTACTTCTGGACTGACTGTGGTCTAGGCATGAAGGAGAGGGCAAACTTCATTTTATGTTATTATCACCTGCGTGATATGAATATACATTGATTTATAATCAAGAATGACTTTTTTAAGGTCATTCAAAAGTAATTTAGAATTTGGGGCTTTTAAGAGGCTTTGTCACAATTATAGCCTAGTCTTTTCTTAGTTGTTTCAGCCAATTGCCCATTTTTAAAAATCCCAGAAGCAAAGTTTTTTTAAACAGGTTGCTAATAGCATGTGTATGATGGGAAAGCACAAAGGTATTTTTGCTTTGTTTTGTGATAGGTGTGCACAGAGTGTGCTCATCCACTCTGTGACCTCCAGGGTGCTTCTGCAGTGAGTCCTTGGAGACAGCACACAGCTTTTGGAAACTGTCATCTTACGATGTGGTTTTATTTCAAATCACAACCATTTTATTCTTAGAAATTACTTATTTTATGTCATAGTGTTACAAGCACAGTCTATCTCATAGAGTGTAGAATTCATGCGACATGTTACACTAGAATAGGAGGGAAGCCCCGGAGGCCACCTCTGTGAGCCCCTGCTGCTTGGAGGTGCCCGTCACTGTCCTGTGAGGGAAAACCAGAAACACCAGCCTGAGTAAACACGGACAGAGGAGGGAACTGCTAATCATCCCAAAACTTACCTGGGTTTTAAATTTTGAAATTATCGAGTGGAAGGAAGGAAATTTTACAAAAGGCAAATATTATTAGCTCAATTTATTCTACAGTAAAAGCTGGATTATGTACTTAGGAATCTCACTGAACTAGGCAATGCCTGAGCTGGTAGATAGTCTAATCATTAAAATTGTAATCCAATTAAAGCAAAGAGAGCAAAATAAACTAATTTTAATCAAATTTACTTTGCTTTCTCTCTTTCTTATTACAGGGCACAGTAATGAAAGGCAGTAACAGAAATAAAGATCATTCAGCAGAAGGAGAAGGGGCTGGAAAACGACCAAAAAGAAAGTGTCTTCAGTGGCATCCATTGCTAGCAAAGAAACTTCTTGACTTTTCAGAAGAAGAGGAAGAGGAAGACGAAGAGGAGGATATTGACAAAGTAAGTCTTCAGCTCACTATAGAGGTTCCTACTATATCCAAGTACTCATAATCTTCTAGAAACTCTTTTGAACATGTACAGTATGAAAGATGATTCTAAAAATCTGTGTAAGGTGAAGCCTATTTACCCACTTCATTTACATTTTTAATTGATTGCTCTGTAGTATCTCTGTCAACTAATGTTTTATAAGTTGTAGTGAAATGCAGTGAGGTGGGATGTTTATAAAATGTGGTATGCTCACTCAGCACCTGGCTTCTGTCTTCATTTCCAACCCAGCCTG
The DNA here is from genome assembly GCA_004026905.1 of Hystrix cristata. Classification (NCBI taxonomy): domain Eukaryota; kingdom Metazoa; phylum Chordata; class Mammalia; order Rodentia; family Hystricidae; genus Hystrix; species Hystrix cristata. The sequence goes on from PVJO010000333.1 coordinate 173,358, forward strand.
GCCACCATAGATCATCTGGGAGCCACTCTCTTGATCTTCATTGCTGAGGCCTTCCTAGCATCTGGCTGTACTTGTCCCACCAAGCCTCCATGGTCACTCTGTTCTTCAAGTCTCCTTCTCTGGCCCCTGTGTGAGCAGTTGGCTTTTGCTTAGAAAGTCACACAGCGATGCAGGTGATTTAAAAAAGTCACACATCCCTCCAGGTCTTGGCATCACTGGATTTTCATCACTATTCAGGTTTTAGTACAAGAAGTACCTCCTCGGAGAGCTGGAGCCACATCATCTCCAAGTGTCTGTTCCAAGTGTCCCCACTCATCCCACATCAGACGAGCCCCTTGTAAAGGGCTCCTGTTGTCCATGTGTTTAGCTATGCACTTGTTTCTGTCTGTCTTTTCAGACCAGAGAATTTTTGCCTCTCTTGTCCTCTCTTTTTGCCTGAGAACTCAGATTTTGTGTCACTTTACAAACTTTACAAATGTTTTCAATATTTTTTAGACCTTTAGTATTTCTTCAGTCTTTTTTCTTTGACTTTGGTCAACTCCCTCACTCCATCTCAGCAGGACTTACAAATAGTTTTCCTGTTTCTTAGTCATCATCTCTGAATACCTTTAGTCTCTTGTACTAGAACATTTCTACAGAGACAAGAGAGGCTACAAGAAATTATGCCTTCAGCTTCCTCTGCATACTGTGCCCTCATTTCACTTTGTACACTTTCTCCTCCTTTCCTGTTTCAGAGAAACAGGCTTTATTTCTTCTCATCTTAGTCTCTTTCCTGCTACTACCACAGAATAGCACAGACTGGCTAAATTATAAACAGTGGACGTTTCCTTGGGTCGCAGTTCTGGAAGTTGAGAAGATCAAGATCCAAGGGCCACATCTGGTGAGAGCCTCTAGCTGCATCATGCTCTCACTGTGGAAAGGAAGTGTGTGTGTGGAACCAAGAAATTTCTAGCTGACCCCATCTTTTTTTTTTTTAATTTTTAAAAATTTTGTTTCTGTTTTTGTTTTTAATTTTGAGGCAGGGTCTGGCTAAGCCTCTAAATTGCTCAAATTTGTGACCTTCCATCTTCCCACCTCAGTCTCCTAGAGTGCCAGGATTGCAGGCGTGTAGCCCCATGGCTGGCTGACCCATCCTTTTATCAGGAGCCCATTCCAATCATAACCATTCACTCTTTGATTATGGCATGAGAGTGGAGCCTTCCTGGCCTGATGATCTCTTCAGCCCTTTCTGTTAGTACTATCACAGTGGCCATTTGATTTCAAGATGAGGCTTGGGAGGTGGCATTTAAAGCAGAGCATTACTGTTGAAAAGTTAAGTGGACATTCAATTTGACTTTTCTGTTGATTGCTTGATCCTTGAAGTTGTCTCCTGTTTCCATGACAGAATTCACTCCTATTTTTATTCCTACCTTCCTCTCTCTTCCATCCTACTTTCTTTCAATTGATGTCCCTCCTTTATTCTACCCTCAAATATTGGTTCTCTGAGTTTCTAATCTTAATTTTTATCTACGCCCTGGACTTTTTTCCTGACTCTGAACTTGTATTTCATAGTATCTACTTGATAGAACCATTAACATATAAAATAGGAATCTCATTTTGAATGTGTTCACAACTAAGCTTTTATTTTTCTCCTTCAGACCTTCTCCTATACCTTCAATACTAACTGCAACAATCCAGTTTGTCAAACCCAGAACACTACAGCTCATACTTAACATGCTTATCTTACTCAAGCCTTGTGTCCATCCACTGATCAGTTAAAGCCTTTTAACTGTACCTTCAAAATATGTTCTCAGTTTGACCCCAAACTATTAATTATTCATCACAACCTTGATGCAAGCCATTTCTAGCACAGATTTTGTACCCTGCTTTTTCCCTGCCTCTACTTTTGTCCTTCTGTAGTCTCCTCTTGACAGAGCAGCCAAGGGACTCCTTGCAGAATGTGAGGCTGGCACTGTTGCTTCTCTGCTTTGTGTGGACAGGAACTTGTGTGCTCACTGCTCCATCTGCATCACCTGGAACAGCATGTGCCCAGAAAAAATTGTTGAGTGAAAGATTGAAGTCATCACTCCACATTCAGTGATCTCATCCACACCTTTAATCGTATTCCCTCCTTTATATTGGTATCCAGACCATTATCACAGACTAGAGTACCCATGTAGCATACCCCATGGCATGACCTCGTACAAATGCAGCCCTGGGGTTGGGATTTAGCTCAGTCCTCAGACAAAGGACTCCTTGCCTAGCCCTGAGTTTGATCCCCAGCACCACCCTCACCCCCCAAAAATGCAGCCTGCCCAGCATCATTCTTTCTGTTCCTCACAGATCTGGTTTCTCTCATTTGAGAAAAAGCATTGACTGTTGTATGACAAGAAGAAACTTGCCATACAAGTTCTTTTTTTGAACCTTAAGATGCAATTAGAGACCGACCAACCTGTTCTTTTTTCTCCATTCCTGTTACTGTTGCTTGCTTGGATTTTAGCTCTCTTTTTTGCTTGGACAGCTGGAATAAACTTGTTTTCTAGTTTTGAGTGCTTCTAGTTTTAATCTTAAAATTCATACTCATTATTGACAGGAGTTATCTCTTTAAAATACAACTCTAATAATAGCTTTCTTCTGTTGTTAAAAAAAAAAAAACCCAGTCCAACTGTAGATAATAGTGTTGATTTCTTAAAAAGTTTTAATTAGCTCTTGATAAAAATGAAATCCAGATAGTTTTTCATCTTTATCTTATTTATTTCTGTTTATTTGTTCATTTTTTTTTTCAATTAATGAAATAACACGAGATAGTAGCTTAATTTTTTGATGTCCATACTTAGCAAAATTAAAGGTTGGCAGTCTAAGTCAAACTGAATAGTTTTTATTGATCCATACAGTTTGAAACCATTGGTCTACAGGATTAAATGAGTGACTTTTTGTATGGCAGAGAACATTCTTTATGAAATGGCCCATATTTTCTACAACCTTATTTCATAAATCCTATTTTCATCTTTTATATACCAGTGTTGTGGAACTTTATGTTGCCATTCAAATAAACCTTCAAGCTGATTGAAAATAGTCTTAGGCCACATACAAAGTACTGTATATGATGTAGTTACTATAATTTAAAAGAGAGATAAGAGAGGGGGCAAGCAGCAGCATGCTCTGGGTTGGACATACCCATAGAGTATTTGCTTGTAACAGTTGCATAATAACTTGTATGAAAGGAACATGGTTGCCTTATAGCTGTGGTTCTTAGAGGTGTGATCTTTATACCAGCAGCATTAACACTCCCTGGGAACTAGTTAGAAATACAAATTCTCAGAACTCACCCCAGACCTACAAAATCAAAAACTTTGAGAATAGTACCTAGCAATCTGTGTTTTAACAGGATCTTCAGAGATTCCAAGGCACATTCAAGTTTGAGAAATACATTCCTGCTGCACAATGCAGACTAATAGCTACTTTGATCCTTTTTTGTTTTTACCATAGAACAAGAAATTAAGGAAATAGCCTTGGTAAGTAGTCTGTATTTCCACTCATGGTTTCATTGTTTCCAAGAAACATCATAGGATCATAGTTTAGCTTTAGAAGATATTTTACAATCCTAATACTGTGTTTTCTGATTTTCTGTGATCAGAGATGTGCTTTAAGAAATTTAATCTGGCAGCTATAATGGACCAAGTGGTATAGAGAAGATTAAAAACAGAAAGACTAGGCCATAGGCCAAAGTGTTACTCGGGCAGTGGCAATGAGAATTACCCAGACACAGAGCTTTGTAGAACTCCTTGAAGACCTTAAACGATGATTCAACAGAATGCTTAGGAAAAGGGAAAATTCAAATCTCATTTTGAAGTTTTAAGCCTAGGGGAATTTATTCCTATCATAATATCATTTCACCATACAAGACAGCTTCATATTTCAGGCTTAAAGATGTACTGTATAGTTCTCGTTTCAAATAACCCTGTTTTATGTTTATTTTGATATTTTATATGAGGAAACTCCACTTGTGATGTATATAAAAACATTGAGTGGTCTGTATTAGCTTTTTATAGTCTACTTTTATATTAAACATTCTTGTATTATTTGCTGTGGAAAAGCACTTTCTAAAAAAGGGGAAAGGCTAATATTGATGTGTTTTATGTGGACAGTTGTGAGACCTGTAAATCACAAAATAAGTTTATTAATTCAGCAATTAATTGTTAATGTTACAACACACAAGTTAGGTTTTGTGGCTATAAAGGCAAAGGAATTTTTGTCCTCAAATATCTCACTACATAGAAAATATAAGCAAGTACAACCCAATGTAATAGAAATGCTGTAATAAAAACATGCACAGGTTGGTATAGAAACTAAGCAGGACACAACATAAGTTAGTTACCAACCACCAACAGTGGTTGATGATTTTTAAAAGTTATTTTTTAAATTCATTAGGTGTTTAAATGTATCTAAGAAAAAAATACAAACTAAATGCAAACCAAAACTAATCATTAAATCAAAATTCTCCTAGGTGTGTTAAACATTTGTCTTTTGTTTGGTAATAGGTTCAACTTCTTGGGGCCGATGGCCTAGAACAAGATGTTGGTGAGGCTGAAGATGATGAATCACCAGAACAGCGAGCCCGGAGACCAATGAATGCATTTCTTTTATTTTGCAAACGCCATCGCTCCCTGGTCCGTCAGGAACACCCCAGGCTTGATAACCGAGGTGCTACCAAGATACTAGCTGATTGGTGGGCTGTTCTCGATCCAAAGGAAAAGCAGAAATACACAGACATGGCCAAGGAGGTAGGTTACAGTGACGAGGTGTTACAGTGGCTCTGAGCGGCCAGTCTTAAACTCTCACTGAGCAAATATGGAGCACCTGTTGTAGGTCCAGCAACAGCAAGATGAATCCTGACACTCTGGTGTTAAGTGAAAACATAAGAGCTTTCTCTTTTCCTGTTTCATAGTCCTCTTGGGAAAGATGCCAAGAGTAATTTATTGCCAAGAAGTGTTTCTTCATTGTCTATACCCTGTTTACTGTTGTGATAGGGGATTGAATGATTTACTGTAGATGGTGATTTATTTATTGTGACTGGTGATTTTTCATTTATGTTTTCTAGGAAATGAGCTTTTGCTGTCAGAAAATGCCCATGGTAAAGATGACAATCTTAGGTTACTCTAGTTCTGTCACGGAAAAGTTTTGATCTAGTTGTGATGCTAAATGTCCTGTAACTCTGCGTGTGTGTGCGTGTTTCTGTGAGAGAGAGAAAGAGAGAATTTCTGGGTTTCCACTTTTGTTTTTAATATTACTAAAATGAGGACATTTGACAAAGATTTGTATGCCTACCAGCTCTAACATTTTTGATTTTGTTTGTAATGAATATAGTTATCAAGAGATATGCTTTGACTTGTGCATGCATGTAAACACTGTAGGTTGTAGTTGGTGAGAAACATTTCCATGCAGGAAGGCTTTTCAGAGAAATGTGACATTAATCAATTCCAAAATGGTGGCAGTTACTAAATTTCTTCAAAAGTTATACTGGTTCTGTTTTTAAATCAATCTGGAATTACTGTTAGACTGTTGTACATTTAAATATACTATGAATGGATTTATTCCCAAGTAAGGGATCTAGGCAAAGCAATATCATCATGGTTAAACCCAAAAGGAATAATTTTAACCTTTTTTTCAGTTGCAACATGGAAAATATTATGATTCATGAAAACCCCTGACACCCAAACATTTGATTAATGTTTGTGGAAAATGAAGCAGCAGGGAATAAAATATGTAGCTTCAAGATATTTTATTAGACATTTCAGAATGTGGAAAAATAATACTTTCAGTTGCTGTGGTGTTTTTGAGCTGTTTAATAAGCTAACATGTAACATAAAAATTTCTTAGGAAATGTTCAGGGAAATTTGAATCCAGAGTAAATGATTAGCATAGTCACTGTGTAACTAATGATCATACAAGGCTCCAGGAACTGGCTACTGTTAAAGACAGAATTTTAACTCTATAGGCCATCTGGAAAATTTAAAATCAATTGCAGCAACCTCTGTGATTTTAAATGTTTCAATAGATTTCCACTAGCATAACAGTAATTAACAGTAAAACTTTCTCATTAAATAGCCTTATATCCTTTCATAGTCATGCTTATATAGTAAAATAAACAATTATCTGAAACCTCACAGGGAAATGCATACGCTTCGTATAATTAAACACTTGAGTTTGTTTTTGGATTGCTGTTTTTAGATAACATGCAGCATATCCCCAGTATATTGTTTGCCTTTTCTTAAATACTGCTAATTTACAAACCCAATAGAGTGGCCTCTTTTAAGAGGAGGAAGTTTTATGTTTGTACAGGAAATCCTTTGCTAATTACTTAGGTTCACAATATTTGCCATTGTGGTACTATAATGAAATCTGTTAAGGGGGCCCCATGCAATCTAAAAGAGACTATAATGTCACACATTGCAGCTTACATTGTTTATGGTTGTTCTTAGGAAAAGTTGTCTCACTTCTACCAAAGTGTAGAACATTCAGCTACTTGAAATTATTGCACAATTGGTCTCTAGTCAGTCTTCATACTTCTTTCAAATTACTAAATGACTTCACAGTTAAAGTGTGTAATTGTTTTGATGCTTTTTGTTTTACTACTGTAGCTTTAGTAGTGATGTTAGTTCAATCAACAAATATTTCAGTGGCTTCATTATACCAGGTTTTGTGGGATTGTCAGTGACATAAAGCAAGTAATAGATACGGTTATGGTTAACTCAACTCTCCCATCACTTTTAAAACTCTATTTTAGAGATAAAACCTTTTAATGTTAAACCACCAACTGTAAATATTCTTTATTAGGTACAACACATACTCTTTTAGCATAGTGCATGTGTAACTATCAATGCTTACATGTATTCACCATTGTCTCTCCTGCCATTGATAAGTGACAAATCATAATCATGCATGTTAAGCATCACTTAACAGGCAGGATATATTCTGAGGAATGTGTCATTAGGCAATTTGGAGATTCTACAAACATCATAGTGTACTTTCTAAGCAAGCAGTGGAGCTTAGGTTCTCATACTTGACTTCTCCTTTCTCAAATCCTTTTGGATTTTCATATCTATAAAATGGTAGTAAAGATGTCTGCCCTTCCAGGGTAGATATAAGATGCAAATAAAGAGATGTATATATAAACATTATGTTTATTATTTTATACCAGTGGTGGCAAACATATGTACTGCATTGAGCTGTTTGTGTCATTGAAAGCTCTAAAAGGCTTGCCATCACTGCTCTCTACAAATGTTATTTTTAGAGTAATACAAGATAAACAACTTTGTTTCTATTTAGTACTGCTCTGCCTAATGATTAACTGCTTTTTTAATTATAAACTTTTAATACATTGAAAGGCTAATAAAATACAAAATTAGTCTTTAAAATAAAATGGGACAAAAATCAGTAAAACAAAATATATCATTTTCTCAGCTTGACAGTTTATATCCAGTGTGACTGATGGACTGTCATGAGACAGATGTTGAATTAAGTGAACTATTTGTGTTAGAAATATTAATTCATTTGCTACTTGTTTAGAACTGGGCTAAACCAATCTACTAGGTATTTCTTATTCAAGTTGGCACCACAGTTAACTTTCACAAGGACTCAGTACTCAAATATCTAAGATGTTGCTCCAGTAAATCCTGACTTTGGGAATGTGAGGATGTGAGTAAAAGTTAACTTTTGGACCATTTGAATAATATGCAAATTCTTATTATGAACTATTTTTATGGAGTAAATATAAAGTGCTTAAAGAAATTGGTAAACCACAGTGAATATATTTTTTTGGAAGAAAATCAAATTATTTTATTTCTTAAGACCTTTAAAAATGTATTCATTTTAATCAACAAAGTTATATTTATTTGTACATGTTGTTTTGAAATAGATGTACGTTGTAGAATGGCTAAATCAAGCTAATTAACAGATGCATTATTTCATATACAAATCTTTTTTATTTTTGTTTC